>CAUYPK010031334.1:0-151788 GCA_963574355.1 Loris lydekkerianus
GGTTGTGGGTGTTGTGGTGGGTCGGGTCCAGCGGGGTGTGGGGTTGTTGGTCTTTTGGCGTTTGGGGGGGTTGTTTGGCGGTGGCGGGGGGCGGGGGGGGGGGGGGGGGGGGGGGGGGGGGGGGGGCGGCCCCCCCCCCCCGGCGCCCCAAAGGTTTCTTTGCAGACCCGGCTGTTTATTACTTCCTATCAATCTGATTTGCTTTATTTGAAATTTCAGTGCCTGTTCTCTGTCCCCCAAACACACTCAAAATCCTTAAAAAGTGGGGTGGAATATTTAAGGGTGAATCTGAGGGAAATACTTGAAATTAGTTTGCAGCTATGTCCTTGCTGTTGCTTCTGCCCCCACCTTCTTTTTTACTATTTTAATTTTATATCATTTAGGATGATGTTTGACACATACTAAGAACGTGTCGTGATTGGGGGGGGTGGGGGGGTGAGGGATGGTCAGGGGACATTGCTGTCCTGAACTGGAAATTGGGTGTTCACTTATTTTGTCATGTGACTATGATATCTAAAACAATATTTACTGTTTATTTTGCTTATTTTGTTGGCTTTATAGCAAGGCATCAAGCTTACCTAGCCCTGGGGTTGGCTACTGCTGCTGTAAAGATGTGTCTGGGTTGTGGCTGTGGCTGGGGGCAAGTTGGCTACTGCTGCTGTAAAGATGTGTCTGGGGGCAAGTTTTCCCATAATCTGTGTTCCTTGGATACCACACACCTATTTGTCCACTTCTTGTCCATGAACTCGAGATCTTCAGACACTCTTGAGCACTCCCCGGGCCTCGTTAGTTTCCCTGAGGCCTTGATTTAGGAGCAGAGGAAACTGCTGGCTGTAGGGGAGAAACACATCTGTGTGGTCAGGCCGTCTGGTGGTGGGGGACAAACGGCACTTTTGGTCCTCCTGGGGTCTGGGAGAGGTGGGGACAGGTTTGTGCCGAACACTCAGGAGCAAAGGTGACCTGGTGGGTTTACCCAGTTCCTCAAGAGGCTGACCTTCTGGTTTTCCTCCATCACATTTCTGCAGCTTTTCCTTAGCTGGTCCTCAGAAGTGGTCAGTGCTCTGAATTCTGAACTTTTGTCCCTCAGGGGTGTGGGTGCAGCCCCCCTCATGCACTGTGGTCTCCAGATGCTTCCTGTGCTTTCACCTCCTTTCTGGATTCTGCTTTTTCTGCCCTCAGAATTTCTCCCCTTAGGTTATTAACATTTTCTCTTATGTGTGTGTGTGTGTGTGTGTGTGTGTGTGTGTATAATTTTAAATTAATTAAAATTAAATTTTAAGTTTTTGCTGCTCACCTTTACATTCCTATTCTCCGGGGTGCAAATACACATGTGGCATGAGGCGAGCGTCTTCTGCATTCCAGTTGCTGGAACAGACTCTACTGCCTGGGCGACTGACAGGATGTTTTGGGGGCTGAAAGTCTTAAGAGTGCCGCTGGTGTGGGGGGTCGAGGGGGGGGCTTGTCCCTTTGCAGTGTACTATTGTGGTGGTCAGGGGGGAGAGAGAGAGAGACAGCCCTCTGGTGTCTCTTATTGTAAGGACACTAACCCTATGGGATCAGGACCCCACCCACATGCTCTCAATTAACCACCACCTTTATGGCCCCATCTCCAAAGACATTAGGGTTAGGGCTTCCATATATGAATCAGGGGACACAATCCCAGCCACCTGTCACATCTGTGCCCCCATCACGTCTGTGCCCCACCTGTCACATCTGCGCCCCGCTGTTGGTTAGTCTGTTCATACTGCTGGGAGCTCCTTCACAAGCCTCAGCCTTGAGTCTCTACTTCTGGTGGCTTTACTTGAGCTGGTAGGCCAGCCAGGTGGGCATATTTTTACATTCTCAGGACCCGTGCCAAGAAGCAGTCGCAGCCAGCATCTGTCCTGGTCTGTCCCTCATCTGACCAGCTCTAATCCCTCAGTCATGTGCATCTGTCTTCAGGAAGGGTCAGACCTGCAGGGACCCAGTGGGGTGGGCTTCCCCTGGCGAGCTGGGCGCGGTGGGAAGTGCCCTGCCACCGCCGTGAAGGGAATCCTGTGTGGGGCCCGCTGAATTCCTCTCAGCTGAAGGGCAGGTGGAGCAGGGGGCACTACCTTTTCCAGGTGAGGTGAGAAAGGGCAAAGCCCCCGGCCCCACGTCTGCACCCCACCTATCACATCTGTGCCCCCATCATGGCCTGGCATGGTGCTTGTCTGGGCATCTCTCCGAGGCAGGAAGCCTTTGGGGGTCACTGGCTGACACTCAAGATTTGGGGCCTGGAAGCCACAGGCCAGACTGGAAGAGGGGCTGTGGGGCTGAGCCTCCTGCTGGTTCTGAGGCTGAGTGTCTCCTGGGCTCCTCCCAAAGGAAAACAGTCTTCCTGGATTCCCGCTGAATCTCCCATTTAAAGGGCCAGAAGCAGGTTTTGGGAATCTTTCGGACCTGATTTCAGTAGGTTCCAGCCAGAACTAGTAATTTGCTTATTTTAAAAACATTCCATTACAATTTGCACTTTAGGGTATTTGTGGCACTTTCGTCAGGCTCATGAAAGTCGCTTTTACTACGGAATTTTATAAAAGCATAAAGCTTCTCATTGTATGTTGTATTTCTGAAGATTTCTGTTCACATACATTCATTTCAAGGTGTTCTGGAGAGGCAGAGTCAGCGCACTTTTGAGGAAGAGCAAGACCAAACGATGTCACAGATGCAGTTCTGATGTTTTTAATAAGCAGTGCTCCTCTTTTGAGTTCAAATTTTTGAATGTGTGTTACGAAAATCACATTTTGGTAACTTGTGATTTAAGACGTGCTAGGTTGGCTTTGCTTCTGCCCTGAGATTTCTTAGGCTAGGGGACGCTGGGCAGGGGTGCCCTGAGGCTTCTCACGCTTGATGAGGGGTCAAAGTTATGTCAGTTAAGCCCAGCATTGTAGGCTGACCGTGGGCTCCAGCATGGCGTCCACCGTCCCTCCTCGGAGAGTTGTGTGTAAACATCATGGCCCATTTGAACTGTGTCCCTGTGTGGAAAAAAGGGCCGGGTGTTCTTGGAGCTGCCCAGAGGGCAGGAGGATGGAAAAGAAAACATGCAGAGGACAGGCGGGGCTTGGAACCTCATTAGCCTGGATGATTGCACAGCGTGGCCACCCGTAAGCGGCCATCCTCACAGGAGATGCTGTCTGCCCTGCACAGATACCCAGCTTGTCCTCCTTCCCTGGCGGCCTTCTGCAGCAGCCACAGCCGTGACATGAGAACCATGTGAGGGGCAGAGGGAGTAGCCCCAGGGATGCAGCCATCTCAGTGCTAGAACCCCATGGCCTTGGCTATAGCTTCCTGGGTGGGATTGGCCGTTCCCAGCTACACCTGACTTGAGGGAGCAGAGCTCACAGACCAGGCCGTGATGTTGTTTCTTTATGCCTTTCTTTCCTCCCTTCTAGAATCCATCTACCGCCGGGGCGCCAGGAGATGGAGGAAGCTGTACCGTGCCAACGGCCATCTCTTCCAAGCCAAGCGCTTTAACAGGGTGAGCAGCCCCTGGGCCCTGGGGCCTCCGTGTTGCTTTACCAGTAGGGAGGAGAGAGGGAGGCACTCCTGCAGAAAGCCAGCTCTGACACAGAGTTGCTGCTGGGAGCAGCCTGGACAGTGCAGGGCCAGGAGAGCCCAATCCCTGTCAGGCAGGGATTGGGGGCACTGGGCCATGGGGTGCTAAGTGCTGGGGATAAGTGGATGTAAGTGAACAGGCAGCCTTCTGGAGATCAGGACAGTGTGGCTGGGGGGACACATGGTGGGTGTCTGGAGGCTGTGGTGCCAGGGCACAGTGCACCCAGGAGTCAGCCATAGCTCCTGCCAGAGCTGACTGCTCCCCAGTCCCCTGCAGGGGTGCCTGGCCCACAGTCTGCCCCCTAGTCTCCTAGGGCTGCCAGAAGAAAGCATCACAAACCTGGCGGCTTCAGCCACAGACTTTCCTGTGGAGGCTGGAAATCCAAATTCCAGCAGTGGCAGGCGGGGCCCCTCGGATAGCGTGGGGAGGACCCTGCTCTCTGGCTTCTGTGGGTTGCTGGTGGTCCTTGTTCTTCCTTAGCTTGTGGGAGAATCACTCTAGGGCAGTGTTTTTTTTTTTTTTTTTAACTTTTTTTATCTCCCAGCACAGTTGAACCTATAGTTAAACTTCTATGGCACACTTAAATTATATTGATCAAACAAAAGAGTAAAAAAAAAAAAGAATACACTTACTGTGCTTTGGAGTTCTTTCAAAAATAATTAATTAATGATCTTTTAAAAATGCTTCCCACACATCTAAGATCCTCTGAAAGCAGACCACTTGCCGCTGCACCAGTTGAAAATCTCTGCTGTAGTTTCTGCTTCCTGCCCTGTGTGACCTTGTGTTAGTGCTCAGTGAGTTCACATGTGAGGTTCTCAATGGACCTGTCTTTGGTGTGGGGGGGACACTGTTCAACCTACTAGGTGCCAGCCTTGGGGCCTTTGCACGTGCTGAGCTCATTGCCCAGATTCCCCTCCCCTCCCTCTCCTCCCTTTTCCTTCTCCCTGCTCCCTTGTCTTCACCTCCCTTTCCCCCTCCCCTCCCCTCCTCTCTTCCAAGTTCTTGGAGCCCAGACTCTCCCTCATTTTCTGTCTCTGCTCAGCATCCATCCCAGGGCCCCTTCTCTGTGCCTCCAACTTTCAGTCACTCCTGCTGTTCCTTGTGGCTTTGTTCGCTCCATCTCCCCACTGCGCCTGCTGTTCCAGGACCGGCTGTGTCCCTAAGCTTGGCACATAGTGGGGCATGCTAAACAGTGGCTTCTCCTCTATTATAATGAATGATAGAAGTCGCTTGAGGACACTGGGAGGCTGCACCGTGGATCTAGAATGGGCGTGCCTGCCAGGAATGAGCGGGGTTCTGGGAATCCCAGCGGACCGGGGAGAAGCTCAGCATGCACCAGATGCCGTGAGGAGGCCCCATGTAGCCAGGCAGCTTCGGGAGGCCCCAAAGGTGGCAGCACCTGGGATAATGGGCCCACCGACAGGGTGGGGACGTGGAGATTTGCAGTGAACCAGCTGGACACATGGGAAGGGAGCTGGCCACTGAGCATGGGGAAACACACAGATGTCCCATCCCTGGGACTCGGAGCATCTGCTACCTGTCCCCTGAGTTTATGTTTAAAACAACCAACCAGCTAACCAGTCCTGTGGCCCAGCAGCTTCTCTCTCTCTGAACCTGAGAATTGACTCAGTTCTGGCCTGGGAGGGGGTCTTAGGCAGCTCTGACAGCCAACCTACCAGGACATGAGAGAGAAAATTCTAGAAGCCTGGCTCTCACATTTGCCATTGGTGAAATGCTTGTTTCCTTCCTTTCTGGCTCACTGATTAATCCAAGACAATCGGCAGGTTCATGGGTGAAAGTCCTTTTTGCCCACGACAGGTACAGACTGTATGTGATGCTCCATACCCTACCTGCCTGCATCAAACCAGCCAGCAGAAGCTTTTCCTGGTTAATGATCAGCTAGGAAGAGGCTGGGGTGGGGAGAAGTCAGAGTAATTGCAGGCGGGCTGAGGTTAAAACAGTCCTAACACCCAGAGCTGGTCTCTGGAGCAAACTTGGGCAGTGGGGACCTGAGGGGTCTTCAGACATTTCGGATTTCTGTGGTTTCCAAGCAAGTCAAGTACAAAAAGCATACAGGAAAGATGTTTGTGGCAAAGAAGACCTAGAAGAAAAAGATAAAAACTTAAACGTTCAGAATTAAAGACTGTCTACAAACCAGCGTCCTGGCAGACTCTGGGGCTCTGCAGCAGAGCGAGGTGTGATGCATGTGGAGGCGAGATTAGCTGTTCTTGAACAGAGACACCCAATTTCCTCAGGCACCCAGGGAAACATAAGACGTCCCCTGCCATCGACAAGATGTCAGAGGCAACTGATGCCGGTACTGCGTGTGGGGTGGTGGGGTCTGCAAACCGGGGGTAGAGTGGGCCTGGACCCCATTTTCTGGAAATCACCTAGGAAACGCATAATGGCGGCTCTGGGGTACTCCCACCTGCATCTGTCTGAAAGAAATAACCCATCATTCACTGGTTTCTTCAGCATTATTTTCACGAGTGGGGACAACACCTGGACCTACTGTCACCCTTGTGCTATGACAAGCCACACCACCACTCCAGGGCATGAGCACATGGCTGGTCACCCAAGGGCTTTAGCCTCTGTTATGGGTGGACAGGAAGCAGAGGAGAGATCACTTGGGTCCCTGGGAAGGAAGAGTCTGTGGGGAGTGAAGACGGGGCAGGGCGGGGGACCCCCGGGGTGGCAGAACAAATGCAGGCACTCTTCAGTCCCACAGATAAAGAAACAGGCGTCTGAGTTCACAGTCAAAAGCCACGAAATGCAGAAGGAGGCCGGGCTCCCTGAGCAGAGCTGGCGGAAGCGTGCACTGAGGCTTGGATGGGTTGAATGTGAAATACATGTTGAATATGTTTAAAAAATTAAAATGGATGATTGCAAATATGAGCAAGGAACAAACTGGCAGCATTTAAGACAGATTTAAAAATATTTTTGCCTCGTTAATATATTAATTCATGTGAATTTCTAAGAAGAGAAACTCCGGTTTTAGGTTCTGTTGTATTTTTTAATGGCACATTTCCTGAAATGTTAATCGTTCAAATACAGATTTGAAATAAAAAGCCTTTGGCAAAGCTTTGGCGGCCTCCCCGAGAAGCACATACAGGAGCTCTCTGTGGCTGGAGTGATGCCCAGCAAATTCATGCTGCTTTTGGTCAGTGGTCATTCTGGCCTGACCAAGGCGGGGCAGGGCAGGGCGGGGCCCCCAGGGTGGCTTGGTAAGGAAAGGAATCTTTGTTAATTTGTAACGAGGACCTGGTGGCTGTGAATTTGCTCCTAAATATGATCCAAGCATTGCAAATTAAGATGTCAAGCTAAACACATTTAGCACATGTTATATCATAAATGGCAGCTGGTGTTCTTCAGGCCAAGAGGTGCAAAAAAATTGAGTCAGAACCAGTTTGCATGGCCAGAATCCCTCTCAATTCAGAGTTCACACATTCAGCCCTTAGCCTGCCTACATGCATGAAGATTCTGGTGTTGTCGTTAAACTAGATTGAGTTGGAGGTCTTTGGGGTATCCCCTCAACCCATCCACGTTTAGCTCGCTTGATCCTCCCCTGAGTTTCTGGCCACCCCAAGGAAGAGCCCCCAGCCCTTGTTCATTACCTTGCCGAAAGGTTGATTCAGGTGACATGCGGAAGACCCAGGATCAATGTTTCTTTCTGTTACTAATTTTAAAGGTGATAGGGGTGTGAATACATTTGTTGGGCCCCCACTGGTGTGCTGGACACTGCCCTAGGTGCTGGTCATATGGCCCTGACCAAAATGTGCAAGCTTGTATCGGGATGGGGGAGGGCCCTGGGCCCCAACATCCTCAGCTCTGCCCCATGCCTGTTGCCCACAGGCAAGTGGGGCTTTGAGGGCCAGGGTGCTGGTCCTGTTTGCTCAGCAGCACCCCGCCCACGTGCATGGGGGTTCAGTCAGTTTTATTAACTGAGTTCCATTCAGACTGTTCACCAGTACACTATATTCCTTTTTACTCTTCATTTAGGGATAATTCAAGACTGTGTACAAAGAAAGAAATTGTTGAAAATGGTAAGGAGGATAAAAACATATAAAGGAGGGGCAGCCCCTGTGGCTCTAGGAATAGGGCACCGGCCCCATATGCTAGAGGTGGCAGGTTCAAACCCAGCCCTGGCCAAAAACTGCAAAAAAAAAAAACATATGAAGGCGTTATGACAGGAAAAATCTAAATTCTAAATGGGGGCTCCAATGTCAATGTTGGTCTGTGCAGACATGCCCATGACTCCGCAGACAGCTGGGTAACTGGGACCTGACAAGTTCATCCTCCTGCATTTTGTAAAATTTAAAAATCCATGGAAACACCACCAAACAAGCTGATAATTATCGTTAATTTCCAATTGTTTAGAAACATGAACAAAGAAAGATCATTTGAAATCTTGAAAAATATTGGGGGAAAAGCTAAGGTAATTGCAGACTTGTCCCATTGCAGTTCAAAATTTGTATTAGTCAGAATGCTAGGCAGGGTCATTTGCTCCAAGGTCATCAGTCAGGAAGATGGCCTGTTTGAAAGAGGGTAGGCAGGGGCCTCCCTGTGCTCCCCATGGCCTGAGTTGTCCCAGTCAGAAGATCCCTCCCACCCCAGCCCCTGCAAACAGGCGAGGCCTTGCCTGAGTCTCACCATGCCTGCTCTGGGGGGGGGGGGGGGTCACCTGTACCCCTCACACAGAGCAGGATCCAGGCCTCTTGTTTCCCAACCTTGGGGGACTCAAGAGGGAGCAGCTGAGCTTGTACAAGTCCACTGCCCAGAAGTACACAGGAGGTGGGGCCATCTCTTGCCCCAGCTCAAAGTAATGTTTTGAGAAAATCAGTGAAAGTGCAAAATGCCCTTGTTCCTTCTGGTCCCCTCAATGTGGTCAGGGCTCTGGGGCCTGACAACCACTGTTCTCACCCACAGAGAGCGTACTGCGGCCAGTGCAGCGAAAGGATATGGGGCCTCGCGAGGCAGGGCTACAGGTGCGTCAGCTGCAGGCTGCTGGTCCATAAGCGCTGCCACGTCCTCGTCCCGGCGACCTGCAGGAGGCATATGGTGAGTCATGGCCAGGCGAGACCCTGGGAACGGGACTGGGGCCGGGCAGTGTCCGAGCTGAATGTAGTGGCCCTGGACTTCATCTGCTGAGAGGGACTTTGATATTGTTCCTGCCACTGACCAGGCAAGAGCAGGGGAGCTGAAGGCTGCAGGAGGGCAGCCCAGGGCATCAGTCTAGGCAGGCCTCTCTTCCTGAGCCCTCATCAACCCATAGTGCCCCTGCTAGGAGGGGTATAGGGGAAGGGTAGGCACATTCCTACCCCAGTTGGGGGTCACTTCTACTGGAGGTCCAGCAGCTGTCTTGAGAAGCGACCTGCCAGCAACACCCTCCCTCTGTCCTTGAGTGGCTTCATGTGAAGAGTCCAGGCCCTTGGAGACATCAGTGACCAGCTTTTCCTCCCTGAGCACCTAGCCCACCCGTGGTGTTGGACACCTGACCCCCTTCTGTCTCTGTGAACTGTGGGGCGTCCTCCAGGCCTTGAGGGCAACTGTCCAGGAGGGTCGATTCATCTGCGTCTTGCCATACTGGGGGGCGGGAAGGTACCCTGGGAGTAACGTACCCTCCCCTCTCTCGCAGGACAAGAGCAGAGTCCAAATCCAGATCTTACCCATCACTGAGCACAGGGACACAGGATACCTGTGCAGACCAGTGTTCCCAGCCACATCTGCCAAAAAGGGTATTTCAAGCCAAAAGCTGCTAAGGCTTGAAATACCCTTTAGCCCCCTAGGTCTACTTTAGCCTGAGTAAATGAGAACAGCCCAGAGATTGGTCAGTCCCAGGCTGGGAAGGCCAGCACTTGCCCCTACATGGTTACCAATAGGAACTCTCTCAATTATGACATGTCAGCCATGTAGAACCCTGAGGGCCTTAGAGTGACGTTCAGATGCGTGGTCACTGCCAAGACACACCCAGTGCAGTGTTTGGAGTGGGGAGGTTACCAGGTGTTATGTCAGATTTACGTTTTATAAAGCACCTGGTGGAGGGATCACAGCCCAAGGTACTGAGTGGTCACCTCTGCCTGTATGATCATAGGTAATTTATGTTCTTGTGTATTAAGTAGATTCCCATAGCAATTATGTTCTCAAACCTATGTTAAAGTATATACGTCATAGCATGTGTTGTGAGAAGTCCTGTTGTGCCCACATGCTGTGGCATAACAACAGCTCTGTCTCCCTGGCAGGATTCTGTCATGCCTTCCCAAGAACCTCCAGTAGACGACAAGAACGGCGACGTGGACCTTCCTTCTGAGGAGACAGATGGAAGTAGGCACTGCGTTCTCCTGCCGGTGGAGCCTGGGCTTTTCCTCACCCTGCTCACATCCAATTTCAGGGAGGGTGGCTGTCCCCTTGCAGGGCTGGGCATGATGCTGCCCAGGGCTTCCCTCAGTCCCTGCCAGAGATGGGCAGGACGAGCGGCCTTCCCTGGTGGCTGCTGAGCAGTGATGTCTCCATGATATGCTACTATGGAGTCTGGGGGTGCTGGGTCTCTCCTGAGCTGCTCTGGGAGCTCTAGAAGGTACTCAGTGCAGCAGTGCCCACAGCCAGGCACCTGCCACAGCCTCTGCTGCAGAGCTGACCCAGGGCCATGGAAAGGCATGACAGCTGCATGGTTCTTGGTGTTGTAAGTTTTCATGTGGGAAAAGAGACTTCTTAATGCTAAGAAGCGTTCAGAGAGAGGCTTCAAATACCACTTGTACTGATGGCTCAGCTCTGAGCTTCACGTAACTGTGGACTATTACATGTCCACATGTAATAGAGCCTTCCACACAATAGTGTGTGAAGGCTCTCACTGTTGTTTGATAAATGTGAGCTGTGTTCCCTTGGGAGCCCTTGCAGAATGAAATGGGACCACAGAACAAAAAGCATTTAGTACATACAGTCCCTCTCATAAAAGAGATTCCTAACAACTCTTCTTCCACCCATTCGTCATCCATCCATCATCTTTCCATCATCTATTATTCATCCCTACATCCATCCATCATCTATCATCCTTCCATCCATCATCCTTCTATCCATCTATCAACTTTTCATCCATACATCCATCCATCTACCCATCATCTTTCTATCCATCTATAAACTTTCCATCCATCCATCCATCCATCCATCAATCATCCTTCTATCAACTTTCCATCTATCCATCCATCCATCCATCCATCATCCTTCTATTCTTTTATCAACTTTCTATTCATCCATCTATCCATCATCTTTCTATCCTTCTATCAACTATCCATCCATCTATCCATCACCCTTCTATCCTTCTATCAACTATCCATCCATCTATCCATCATCCTTCTATCTTTCTATCAACTTTCCATCCATCCATCTATCCATCACCCTATTATCCTTCTATCAACTTTCTATCCATCCATCCATCCATCATCCTTCTATCCTTCTATCAACTTTCCATTCATCCATCCATCTAGCCATCATCCTTCTATCCTTCTATCAACTTTTCATCCATCCATCCATCATCCTTCTATTCATCTATAAACTTTTCATCCATCCATCATCCTTCTATCCTTCTATCAACTTTCCATCCATCCATCCATCTATCTATCATCCTTCTATCAACTTTCCATCCATCCATCCATCATCCTTCTATTCATCTATAAACTTTCCATCCATCCATCTATCCATCCATCATTCTTCTATCCTTCTATCAACCTTCCATCCATCCATCCATCCATCTATCTATCCATCATCCTTCTATCCATCTATAAACTTTCCATCTATCCATTAGTCATCCTTCTATCAACTTTCCATCCATCCATTCTCTAGCCATCATCCATCCATCATTCATTATCCGTCTCTCCATCCATCATCCTTCCATCATCTATTATCTCTCCACCCATCCATCTATTGTCCATCATCCATCCTTCCCACCTATCTATCCATTATCCATCTGTCATCCTATCCATCCATCTATCATCTGTCTATCCATTCATCCATCATCTTTTTTTTTTTTTTTTTTTAGACAGAATCTCACTTTGTCGCCCTCCGTAGAGTGCTGTGGTGTCACAGCTCACAGCAACCTCCAGCTCTTGGGCTAGGGCAGTTCTCTTGCCTCAGCCTCCAGAGTTGCTGGGACTACAGGTGCCTGCCACAATGGCCAGCTACTTTTGTTGCAGTTGCCCCTGCTGTTTTAGTTGGCCAGGGCCAGGCCCGTCATCCTCAGTATATGGGGCCAGCACCCTACCCACTGAGCCATAGGCACTGCCCAAAGAATATGAGGGGGGTTTTTTGGTTGCAGTTTTTGGCCAGGGCTGGGTTTGAACCCGCCACCTCCGATATATGGGGCCAGAACCCTACGGAGCCACAGGCGCTGCCCCATTCATCCATCATCTTTCCATTCATTATCCATTCATCTGTCCATCTTCATTCCATCCATGCATCATCCTCTGTTCATCTATCCATCATCTTTTCTTCCGTCATCCATCCGTTATCCATCTTCCTCCATCTTCATCTATCGTCCTTCTAACATCTTTCCATCTAGTCATTATCTATCCATCATGAATCATTCATCATCCATCCGTTATCCATCCATCCATCTATCTATCCATCATCCAATCATCATCCTTCCATCATCTTACTATTCATCTCTCCATCATCCTTCTATCCATCCATCCATCATCTTTCCATCCATCCATCCATCCGTCATCTGTCCATCCATCTGTTATCTAGCCACCCACCCACCCATGTATTCATGCACGCCCCTACCCATTTATCCACTTACTCTTAGGATGAAAAATTAGAAGTCTAGACACCAGAATCCTTTGACTCATTATTTCTAGAGGAGTCACTGGGAGCATGTGTCACAAATGCAGATGCTCCACCCCATGTGTAGAGTCAGCAGGTCTGGGGGGAGCCCAGGAAGCTGCATTTGTCTAGACTCTAAGCTAAACTCAGGTGTGGCTGCCACTCACCTTGAGCCCAGCTGCCCTGGTGTAAGGCCACTGCTTCCCTGCAAGGACCAAGAGCCCTGGAGGCCTCTGTTCTTGGGCCAGTGGTGTCGACACCTGTAATGTCCTTTTCTTCCTCCCTCTCTTCACTAGTTGCTTACATTTCTTCAACCCGGAAGCATGACAACATTAAAGATGATTCTGAGGTGAGTGTGTAAAATACCTCACTGAATTTCCAAAGTTCATGAGCTCATTTCTGGGGCAGTTATGAAAATGTGGATAGAACTGGACGTGTTATGCAGTTGGCACTGACTAGCAATGGGATCTGGGTCCTGTTCCCAGGCCTGGCTCTGGGCACATCCTGATTGAGGCTATGTGGTCTCCCCAGCATCCTCTCCACCCAACCACACGGTAGGTCTGGGGACTAGGTGTTTTTTTTTGTTTGTTTGTTTTTTTGTAGAGACAGAGTCTCACTTTATTGCCCTCAGTGGAGTGCTGTGGCATCACACAGCTCACAGCAACCTCCAACTCCTGGACTTAGGTGATCCTCTTGCCTCAGCCTCCCGAGTTGCTGAGACTACAGGCATCCACTACAACGCCTGGCCATTTTTTTGTTGCAGTTTGGCCGGGGCAAGATTTGAACCTGCCACCCTCGGTATATGGGTCCGGCACCCTACTCACTGAGCCACAGGCACTGCCCTATTTTATTTCGCTTTTTATTATTTAGGTTACACTGATTGCATTTGTTAAAGTCCCTCCTATAACTGGTCCAGCCACCAAGAGGCGCCAGACACCATGACAGGGGCCAGGTTTTGGACTGCAATTTTTGTCAAATTTTGCCTGCAAAAAAGCCTTCCTTTTTTTTGCCTTCTTGGGCCTTCCTGGCCTGGAAAACCCTCTGTCCCTTCATGTCATTCCCCGACTTAAACTCTTTTCTGGCTTCCCATCTGCAGCCAGGTCTGGGTGATAAACCCCAAACAGGGAGGATGAGCTCACCCTGGTGCTCTCGACCCCTGGTCATAAAACCCCAAGGAATAGCTGCACCTTGGGAGGCCGCAGCCTCCCCAGAGACCAACCAGTGCCACCACAGGGCTTGCTCCTTCTACCTGGCTGCTCTGTGTCTTGAAGGAGGCAGGAGCCTCAAAAAGCAGGACGCATTTTCCTCCATAGACCAACCCCCTTCCACCACCACAGTGCCCTTACAAGAAAAAATTCAGGAGGCGAGCTTCTGCCCCTGACCTGCTCTGCCCCTTCATGGTGTCTCTCTACTAACACTGGGTAGTCGGGCAGATCCTGGCAGCCTTAGCTAGTTGTGCTCTGGTTCCCAGGGAGGGCCCAGAGGGTGCTCACATGCCCAGGCCATTCCTGGTCCCAGCTAAAATGGCCTTGGGGGGTGTGACCCTGTGGCCACCTCTCCAGCCCAGCCAGGTGTGGCTGCGGTCCTGGGTGTCCCATGTTGTACGTGGAGGGGCCACCTGCATCTTGTGACCCAAGCAGTCGGTGGAAGCAGAGCTTTCAGCTTGGTCATGCCTGCCTTCAGAGTGTACCACATCAGCTCTTTGTTTTTATGTCTTGATTTAGGTGGGCGTCGAGGGAGGGTGTATAGTCAGGACACTATGAATTATGGGTCTCTGAGCTCCGAGGGGCTGGCTGTGGTCAGGATAGGGGGTGATTCTGAGTCTCATAGGCCCTCCGTCCTCACTGGCCCTGGTTTCCTCTCCCCCCAGGACCTCAAGCCAGTTATTGATGGGATGGATGGGATCAAAATCTCTCAGGGGCTCGGGCTGCAGGACTTCGACCTGATCAGAGTAATTGGGCGTGGAAGCTACGCCAAGGTCCTCCTGGTGCGGCTAAAGAAGAATGACCAGATCTATGCCATGAAGGTGGTGAAGAAGGAGCTGGTCCATGATGACGAGGTGAGCCTGCTTCTCACCGAGGCTGCTGTGCTTTCCCCGGGGACACGCAAACCAGGCTTGCCTGTACATGAGGAAGGTATCCAACGGCCAATTAATAACTACTGTGGGTTTACATGCGTGAATTGATGCAGTGGGAGTCCCAGTCTTGTGTTTATGGAGTCTGTGAGTTGCAAGGTCAGAATACAGTCATGCATTGCCTAACGACAGGGACACGTTCTGAGTAATCCGTCGTTAGACGGTCTGGTCGTGCAGACATCACAGAGAGCACTAAAATACAGCAGCCGGTCCACCCCACTGCTCCCAGGGTATAACCCGTGCTGTAGACCGTTGTAACACAGCAGCAATGTTTGTGTACCCAAATGTCTGAACATAGAAAAGGTACAGTTAAAAATACAGTATTGTAGGCCAGGCAGTTCACACCTGCAATCCCAGAGTTTGAGACCAGCTTGAGCAAGAGTGAGACCCTATCTCTACTAAAAATAGAAAAGTCATTGGGGCATGGTGGCATCTGTAGTCCCAGCTGCACAGGAGGAATCTGAGACAGGAGGATCACGTGAGCCCAGGAGTTTGAGGTTGCTGTGAGCTGTGATACCCCTGCACACTAGTCTGGGTGACAAAAAAAAAACTATTACAATCTTACAGGACACTGTCATGTATGTAGGCTGTCTGAAATATTGCTTTGCACGTGTGACTAGTTGAATTTGAGGTTGTCCTTGTGCTTGTGAATCCCTCGAGTTGGGCTGAGCAGGGTGTGATGGGGACAACAGGGAGGGCTCAGGGCTGCTGTTCCCTTCCGCACCACATGCAGCCCCAGTTTTGTGGGAAGAACTGAGGTGGGGCAGCGTCATGCACAAAGCTTCCTGCACCTGTCGTCTCTGAGGAAGAAGTTACAGAATCAGTGGTTAATTTCTCCACATCTTAATTCTGACTTCATGTACTTTTCTTTTTAACTGTACATAATTGCACAAAATACACATCAGATTTTTCATTTCAGCCGTGTGAGAGTGTGCTGTTGGTGGCATCTAGGACACTGCTATGGCATGCAGCCATCACCTCTGGCTGGTTCCAGGACTTTTCCATCGCCCCAAAGGAGATCCCCTTGCCACACAATAGTCACTCTGAGTACATTCTCCTCTGCAGCTTCCAGAAGTCACCAGTCTGCTTTCTGTCCCTTGGCTCCCCTACATACGTGGACATACGTGAACGGAGCCATGCCCTGTGTAGCCTTTCGCATCTGGCGTCTTTGGCTCAGCTTGTTGTTTTCAGGGTCCATCCCCACTGTGGCCATGTCAGGACCTCGTTCCTTTTTGTGGACATCCTTTGCTTATCCAGTCACCTATTGATTGAAATGTGTGTTGTTTCTACCTTTTGGCTCTGGTGACTAGCGCTGCTGTGAGCGTTTGTGCACAAGCATTCGTTCGAGCCCATTTTCAGTTCTTTTGAGTGTGTACCCTGGAGTAGAATTGCTGGGTTGTCAGTCGATTCTCTGTTCCAGTTGCTGAGGAGCTGCCAGACTTTTTTCCAGAGGAGCAGCTGCACGTTTTATATTCCCATCCATAATGCATGAGGGTCGCGGCTTCTGCACAGGCTTGGTGACACTTGTTACTTGTGTTGGAGTCTTTATTGTCACCCTCCTACCTGGCTGTGGCCTTGACCGGTGTTTTTCCAGTGACTTGTGATGACCAGTGTCTGTGCACACACCTGCTGGCTCCGTGTGCTTTGACCTTTGCCTTCACACCTGGACGCGGGTCTGTATCTTAGACACAGAGAACACTGATGCTGCTGTCGTTGAGATGCTGCTACAAACAGGACCACCTGGTGCCCTTAAGTCAGGGGCACAGGACCCCATCACCAGCCGGGCTCAGCCCTAAAGGGCAGAGCTGGGGCTAGATTGGGGCTCCACCTGCCCTCTCAGCCGGGTGCATTTGTGCAGTGCACAGACTGCCCAGCTGGCCCTGCATTACTGAGCACTGAGCTCAAAAGTGAGTAGGGGTATCAGATCCTCACAGCGGAAGACTCCGAGGCCCTGAGAAGTGTGGTACCCCCGTGGCTCTGCTGCTGGTTAGCAGCACCATGGGAGTACTCCAGACCCCCTTCTGGCACACTGGCCAGCTGGGAAGTTAACAGAATATATGAGATCAACTTTGCAGAACCCTGAGAGAAACAGTGCTCAAAACAGTCATTGCTTCACAACATCTTCTGTGGGGAGGTGGGGACTTGGGGTCATCCCTTGAGAAGAATGTGGCTCTAGGGGTTGTAGAGTGTGCATGTGTATTTGTGTGAATACACGTGTGCTTGTGTGGGTTTATGTGCGTGTGTTGGGGGGAGACACTGGTATCTGGTGGCACCACATCCTAGCCACGGACTCCAGACCTACGATGCTGCACCACCAGATGCTGACACTCCTTACGGGCACCAAGGGGTTGTTGAGCTGTCTTGGTGGTTCTCTTTCCCTGTGCTCAGTGTCCTCAGTGCAGCCTGACACATGATGCAGCTGGGCCAGGCCTGGGCCCCCACCTCTGTCCTCCCTGCCACTGGTACAAGCTGCCTACTGCCCCAGGTCAGGCCGGAAGCCTTCTGCTACCCTCCTTGCCCTGATCTTCACTAGGTTTCTGCCTCTTGGATGTGGCTTTAAAGTGGCCTTGACAGATGCTGTTGGCTCCTGCCACCCTCAGGCCCTTGCTTGCTCAGAACTAGGACTCGGGGGACATGTGAGGCTGTGACCCATGAGGCCTCTCCAGGCTCCTGGGGTCCCATGACCCTCTCCGCACAGCCTCCTGCTACCCTTCCTTGGCTGCTGCTGGCTAACAAATGCTTGATAGTTTCTAACAAATTCTTTCTCCCAAAAAAGAGACCATGCTCTGGAGGCCCAGAATTGCCTCATATTCCCTTGGCGGACTCGAGAAGCCCCTTCCCTCTGACTGCACCAGTCCCACATGGTACAACACTGGTGTGCCTAGAACACAGCAGGTTCCCCTTGGGCATTCCCTCTCCAGTTTGGGTGACCAATTGTCGATAATGAGATAGACACCAACATTCCTGCAGAGATAAAGAGGGGACGATGCGGCCATGAGGGGTGCTTGTAGCCTTAGGTAGGTGTGGGAGAGAGGGGTCACAGCTAACCCACCTGGTCCCTAGCTGTCAGCACTGGGAGCAGACAAGGCCAGAGAAAGGGCATCTGAAGCCACCCCCAGTCTCTTGGGAAGGTCACTGAAGACAGAGCCTGGAGGGGGCACTACAGGCCCTTTGGGGTTCACTGGATAGATACCACTAAGAGTTTGCTGATCTGTTTCCAACACCCCTCCAAAGAAGGCAGGACTGTTTGAAACACGTACCTTTCTCTCTCATCTTCTTAACCCCTAAGACACGGGGTGACCTGGGAAAGCTTGGGGCTTCATCCAGCTCTGCTTCCTGGGATGGGGCTGATTGGTGCTGTGGAGTCCTGGTGACTCTGAAATTGACCCTGATCTCACAGCATTTATTGAGCTCCAAGAAATGGAAGGGAGGCAGACCTGTGATGGGGCCATGCTCTGGAGCTGGGTATAGGGCTGGAGCCAGCTTACCTCTCAGTAGCTGTGGGACCTCAGAGAACTAGCTTAACCCTCTGCCCTCAGTTTCCTTGTGCCTTGAGCGGTGATGATAATACTTCCCTCCCCAAACTCTTGTGGGGAATATGTGAGGCAGTCCTTAGAAAACCCAGAGCTAGAGGTCACCATACTACAGAGCTGGTGGTTTTGGCGGTGATGATGGTAGTGGTGGTGGTGATGATGGTGATGATGGTAGTAGAGATAGGGATAGATGGATGATTAATAGTGATGGTGATGATGATGACAATGGTGATGATGGTGAAAATAAAGACAATGATGATGATTGTGATGGTGGTTGTAGAGGTGGGGTGGATGGATGATTGAGGGTGATGACGGTGGTAGTGACGGTAGTGGAAGTGGAGGTGGGGTAGATGGATGGTTGATGGCAGTGATGATGGTGATGGAGGTGGACGTGGGTTGGATGGATGATGGTGGGCGGGGGGGTCTGGGGGTGGGTGGAGACAGTGGTAACGATGCATTCCCTAATACATCTCTCTGCCTTGTCTTCCCAAAAGCAGAGAAGAAAGACTTTCCTCTCCTGCCTCCCCCTTCCCCAGGATGCCAGTGAAGAGTGTTCAGGAGCCTCATTAACACGCCCTGGTTTCTATTTCAGGACATCGACTGGGTACAGACAGAGAAGCATGTGTTTGAGCAGGCATCCAGCAACCCCTTCCTGGTCGGCTTACACTCCTGCTTCCAGACGACAAGTCGGTAAGGAAAAGCAAGGTGTTCCTGATGTTCTGCTTAGGATTTGAAGCTCAGGAAGCATGTCTGGCCTGAGGTGTCAGCTGTCTGCTGGGAGGTTCTCCATGTTGCTCTCATTATCTGGTATCATAGTAGATACATTTAATAATCTGAACGTAAGGTATTTAATTCTGCTTATGAAATATTTACCAAATTCAGGCATTGAGTCAGGTGCTGGGGCCCCCAGGTGAGTGAAAGAGGTAGACTTCTGAATTTAGGGATTCCTGACGACGTGGATTCCCTCATGTTAGAACTAAGCCACATGTACAGAACACACATTTGAGGTGTCTTTCTTCTGCTCCAAAGCTCCGCTGATTACTTTCCCAGTTGCTTCTGGGATTGTGGACGAGGCCAAGTGTGAGCAGGCTCCAGCAGGCTCCTGGAAGGATTTCTCAGGACACATTGGGAATGGTCTGGTGGGAGCCAACCCTGGGGGTACGAAATTCCTGGTAGTTGCAAAAAATATCAGTCCTATGCTTTGATGTCACTCTAAGAGTTTTAAATATATATATATATATATTTTTTTTTTTTTTTTTTTTGAAACAGAGTCTCACTCTGTTCCCCTGGGCAGAGTGCTGTGGCATGATAGCTCACAGTAACCTCAAACTCCTGGTTTCTTGTGATCCTCCTGCCTCAGCTTCCCGAGTAGCTGGGATGACAGGTGGCCACCACAGTGCCTGGCTAGTTTTTCTATTTTTAGTAGAGATGGGGTCTTGCTCTTGCTCAGGCTGGTCTTGAAGCCCTGAGCTCAAGCAGTCCACCCGCCTCCACTGCCCACAGTGTTAGGATTACAGGCGTGAGCCATTGCATCTGGCCTGAATAAATCCTTTTAAAAACCTTTTCAAGTAATGTTTAGGTCTTAGATATCACCTCCATGGATTGGGTGACTTTCACAAAATACCTTTCCTGTGAGGGAATGCAGGGTCACGCTCAGGCCACGCTTGGCACGAGTGGCCTAATGGGCTGCACAGCCTCACGCACACATGGGTGCCACAGGCAGCAGGCACAGCAGAAAGCAAGGCTGAGCTCCCATTCCAGGAGGACTTGGTTCAGAAACAAGCAGCCACAGCCAGTTGAAGTTACTGCAGAATTCCCAAAGCACACACTTCGGGGGCAGGAAGATGAAAAAGGCACATCCAGCCCCGCCCCCAAGTGTGGTGTCCCCTTGGGACGGTGCCCTGGCCCCGACTGGCCAAGTGCAAATGCCGGGGTGCTCACCGGGTGCTCAGGCTTGTGTTCTGAGTCTGTGTGTATATGTATTGGGAGCTGCGTATGTGCCTAGGAGCTGCTTCTAGTCTAAACACATACTTGAAAAACTCTTAGGTGACCTGTAGCCGTTTCAGTGCTTGTGGAAATTGTCCTCTGCCCTCACCCCAGACGTAGGGAGGGCAGGGGCATGGCGCTTACGTACTAGAGAACCATGCCAGACTCTGGCACCGGGGAAGTGCGTGGACGTGGTCTGCCCGTCCCTCACTCCCTCCCTACCCGTCGAGGATATTCCAGAGGCAAAGGGACATCTCTGGAGCCAGAGGAGCCTTGACCTAAAAACTGGTCAAGTGCCCTCAGCAGGGTATTTCTGGGAAATTGTGTGTGAACTTAATTTTGAAAATTGAATCTCATCAAGTACGGGAAAGATAAGTAGAAGGAACCATACAGTTGATTGTGTTAAGATGCGTTGGGCCCCGTGAGTGGTCCAGGAGGCATCCCTGGATGCCAGTTCTTTGCGTGCAATTGTGATGATGAAACCTGCAAGCCTGACCACCCCACCCCACCCCCCAGCAGCCCCTGTGCTGTTCACTTGGAGGGCTGGGGGCATCAGACACACCGTGGCTAGGCCAGGACTCGCAGTCTGTGGTGCTGTCCACACTGGGAACAGTCTGGGCTCTGACCCAGACTCCCACCAGCTCCTGTTTTCCCAGGTGTCCACCTCTGCCCAGCCTTGCCCCTGGCCTGAGCCCCGTCTGCCTTTCACTCCTGGGCCTCCTTCCCTACCCTTCCTGGGGTCCACCTGGACACAGTGGCCAAGAGCTGTCAATTGCCAGATGGTGTCACCACGTGATTCCCCCCACTACCCCTGGCCTGGGCACTTGCCTGCCTGCATCAGCCCCTCTCTGACTCCAGGGAGTACCCACAGCTCTTTGCCCCCCACCCCATGTTCCATGCAGGCCTCTGCAAGAGGGAACTTCCTGGAAAGCATTCATTCTGGAAAGGCTTCTTACCAACTCCTTGTACTAAATGAGGCCAACTCTGCTGCAGAGTTCCCCCTGCCAACACACCTCTCTCCTCAGGTTGTTCCTGGTCATAGAATACGTCAATGGGGGGGACCTCATGTTCCACATGCAGAGACAGAGGAAGCTGCCAGAGGAGCACGCCAGGTGGGTGCCGGGCCAGGCGGGCCCTGACCAGGTGGGAGCCAGGACAGGCGGGAGCTGTGACAGGTGGGCTCAGGTCACACGTGAGCAGACATGGGGACCTTCTTTAGGAAGTCAGTAGCGAATTGAAAGTGAAGTTTGAGGGACAAGTAGCAAAGAGGCATTATCATCTCCTGCAATGTTACAAATTCCAAAATTTGGGTGTGTCTTTGAGTTACAGTGCCTCAGAAACAGCCCACTGGACCCCAATCCTCTAGACAGAGTTATACCTCATGTAAGGAAAATGGGGGTTTTGTGGGGTTGTTTTATTGTTATAATGGCCCTGCCTTGGTTTATCCTCCGTTTTCAGAATAGAAAGTTTTTAACTTACCAAGGGGTATGAAGCGTAACAGGTGTTTTCTCAACATTGGGAGAAAAATGTCACAACTTTCCTTTTTTTTTTGAGAGACAGTCTCACTCTTCCACCAAGGCTAGAATGCAGTGGTGTCATCATATCTCACAGCAACCTCAAAATCCCAGGCTTACGCAATCCTCCAGCCTCAGCCTCCCGAGTAGTTGGGCCTACAGGTGCCTGCCACGATGCCCAGCTATTTCTTCTATTTTTAGTAGAGATGGGGTATCAATATGTTGCCCAGGCTGGTCTTCAAGGCCTCAAGCGATCTTCCTGCCTTGGCCTCCCAGAGTGCTAGGATTACAGGAGTGAGCCACCATGTCTGGCCTCAGAGTTTCTCTTTAAAGTGACTTTGAAGGACATCTATCCTTTCTTTTCACCTCTGACATCACCCAGGCTTGTCCCCACCACCCTGCCCACAGCCTGGGGCCTCGGGGGCTTGTTCAAGTCCAGCCTTGCCTCCTGCCCACAGTTTTCCCTTTTCCTCACTTAAAAAAAAATCCATGCAGTTTTATGAATCACCTTAGATTGTTTTTGGGGAAAAGTAGGCAATAAATCAAAAACAGCACACAGCCCACACACTTAATTTTTCTTTAATTGTGGGAAAATACAACACGCAGCTCCTTGTTCTAACCGTCAAAGGCTCAGGACATCTGCACCGTCATCTCCAGGTCACTTCCATCCTCCTCAAATGAAACATCGTCCCAGCTCGGTGCCCGTAGTTCAGTGGTTAGGGTGCCAGCCACATGCACCAGGCCTGGAGGATTCCAGCCCAGCCCAGCCTGCTAAACAAACAAACAAACCAAAAAAAATATCCAGGCATTGTGGCAGGCGCCTGTAGTCTCAGCTACTCAGGAGGCTGAAACAAGAGGATCACTTGAGCCCAAGAGTTTGAGGTGGCTGTGAGCTATGACACCACGGCACTCTACTCAGGGTGACATAGTGAGACTCTGTCTCAAAAGAAAAAAAAAAACATTGACCTCCCCCCAGTTCCCCGTCTCCTCCTCCTACTTTGTGGACGTGACGGTTCTGGGGCCACATGTGAGGGTCTCACGCTGTGTGTCCTTCGTGTCCGGCTGGTGGCATTGAGCATAACGTCCTCAAGGTCATCCGTGTCGTAGCAGGTCAGGGTTCCCTTCCTTTCTAAGGCTGAGTGGTAAATACTCTGTTGTACGTTTGGACCATATTTGGTCTGTCCTTCCTTGTATCAGTGGACCCTTGGGTTGCTTCCACCTTCTGGCTGTGTGGATGGTGCTGCTGTGAACATGGTGTGCAGGTGATCCCTGAGACCGTGGCCAGCTCTCTGGGGTAGACACCCAGATGCATGGCTGCCACATCCCTTCTCAGTTTTTCTGAAGAGCAACTGTGCTGATTCCCACGGGGCTGCACCATACACGTTTCTCCAGCAGCACCCGACAGGTTCCGTTTCTCCACCTCCTTCAGCCTGTTACTTTCTGTTTTCCTGATGGGGCAAGATGGGGTCTCCTCATAGCTCTGGTCTACATTTCCCTCTGTGTTGAACATCGATTTGCATCTTGTGGCCACACACTTGATTTTTAAACCCTGCACCTTGTCCTCGGGAGGACCCGTAGTAGGAGGCCAGCGGGGCGGGCAGGCTCCTCCGGCTGGAGCTGTTCACTGGAGCCTGTGCAGGCTGCCACCCGCTCTGCTGACAGCGTGGTGTTGTCCCTGCCCCAGGTTCTATGCTGCTGAGATCTGCATCGCTCTCAACTTCCTGCATGAGAGAGGGATCATCTATCGGGACCTGAAGCTGGACAACGTCCTCCTCGATGCCGACGGGCACATCAAGCTGACAGATTATGGCATGTGCAAGGTGGGCAGCTCTGGCCAGATAGCGCTGAGGCTGGCCCCTCCCTCCCACTGTGGGGGTGTGTCTGTGACCCCGCCCTCCTGGCAACTCTGTCCCCACAGGAAGGCCTAGGCCCTGGTGACACGACAAGCACCTTCTGTGGAACCCCAAACTACATCGCCCCTGAAATCCTGCGGGGAGAGGAGTATGGTGAGGGCCATATGGGACACAGGGCATGTGTGGTGGGCAATGGCCAGCCCTCGGAGCAGGGAGGGTGGGAGGCAGGGCCTGCCTGGGGCCCACTCTTCCAAGGGTCTGCAACAAGGGCTCAGGGGCCTGCCCTGCCACCTGGGGAGCTGTGCGGGTCTCTCCCAGGCACCCTTACTCCCTCCGAGCCCCGTGTTGGACCGGCCTGTCCTCCAGTGTGCTGGTGCAGGATGTGGGTGGGGCCCCAAGAGGAACCCAAGGGCAGGGAGGAGGAAGATGCAGTTGGGGAGCCTGTCCCGGTGTAGCTGTGGGGGAGCCAGGTGCAGCCTTGATAGCAGAGTGTCCTTTAGGCCTGAGCCCCCTCAGCAGGAAGGCACCCTGCAACCGTTCTTTGCTGTGGGTGTGAAATAGTAGACAGGGGACACAGCATGCGTCTGTGTGTGCCTGTGCATGCTGCACGCGTGTACACAGACATAGGTGCATGTGCTGTGCTGTGTACCTGTGTTCCTGTGTCGCACATGGGTCTGTGTACACCCAGCCACTTTTACGTCTTGGTGTTTCCAATGAAGTATGTCATAAACATGTATCAAGTGTTTTGCACATTTTGTGTGCCACTAAAATGGGCTTGGGGTGGGTAATGGGCTTCTGGGAAGCTGCTCCCATGGAGTCACTCTGGCCAGACGAGATTGGTGGTCAGGAGCAAAGCTGGAACGCAGCCCACGTCTCACACAGTGAGGAGCTGGCAGGTGGCCGTCCTCCACAAACTAAAGTCAGAGTCCCCCATTTCCCTGTGCTCTAAAATATAGTCGCAGCAGATTGACTGAATGTGAAAAAAAATCAAAATAATGATTGTAGAAGAAAATAGAGGAAAAGTGGGTGGTGCCTGTGACTCAGTGGGTAGGGCGCCAGCCCCATATACAGAAGGTGGTGAGTTCGAATCCAGCCCCAGCCAAACTGCAACAAAAAAATAGCCCGGCGTTGTGACGGGCACCTGTAGTCCCAGCTACTTGGGAGGCTGAGGCAAGAGAATCACCTAAGCGCAGGAGTTGGAGGTTGCTGTGAGCCACGGCCACTCTACCCAGGATGACAAAGTGAGACTCTGTCTCTAAAAATAAAAATAAGAAGAAAGAAAAGAAAATACGGGAAAGTATTTTTGTCATCTCAGAGGCTTTTTCAAGCTTAGCACATTAAAGCAGATATGCAGCAGGTCAGTTTTATGTATATATAGGGGGTGGGGTCAGAGATGCCCCAAGCAGAATCAGAGTCCCAGTGACACCCAGGAAACCTACCCAGTTGGTTAATAGGAACAGTTCTGTAGTAGGAAAGAAGGGGAGGACAGGCCGCCCAGAAGGAGGCACTGGGCCCGTCCACAAGGCGCAAAGACCCAGCCTCCATACGGGGCTGTGCTGCACACCGTGCCTGGCACTCCTAACACCCTCTGTGCTCATCATACTCACGCCGACCCCGCCTGCCCAAGCTCAGCAAACACAGGCTGGCCTTGCCTCGACCCGTGTAGCCACACACCCAGCTTGACAGCTGTGTGCTCCCCCCAGGGTTCAGCGTGGACTGGTGGGCACTGGGGGTCCTCATGTTTGAGATGATGGCGGGACGCTCTCCGTTCGACATCATCACCGACAACCCGGACATGAACACGGAGGACTACCTTTTCCAAGGTGTGTGGCCGGCCTGTGCGTTCAGTGCCTCATTGCATCAGAGTGTCTCCCCCCTTCCCCAAGGTGTGGGCAGGGCCCAGGCTGGCAGGTGCAGTCTATGGGAAGCCCACTGGAGCCCTCAAGGTGTTCGGGAAGAGGGTGGCCATGCAGTGGGGCAACGGAACTTCCCCACTATGGGTGTGGGTAAAGAGAGCCCATCTGATTTAGTCCCTGCTTTCCTCTGCACTGGGGAGGGCTATGCTCCCAGAGCAGGGCCCCTTGGGGACGTGGGGTCATGGGGTCATGGTTGCCCCTGCGGTTCCCTCTGGTGGCCAGTGTGCAGGGGTGTCCATGTACCTATGACAGCGGACAGAGGGGGCTTTCAGCCATGTGCACCCAGGAGGTCCCAGGGAGGACTTGGCAGGTCTTGGGGTCGTGGGTCTTGCTGGGGTGTGGGAAGGGAGCTCGAAGGTCACAACCCAGGGGGTCGGGCAGGCCGCTGGGCAAAGCAAACACGCACAGCTGTGTTCTCACCAGGCTCCTGTCCTTGCAGTCATCCTGGAGAAACCCATCCGGATCCCGCGGTTCCTCTCCGTCAAAGCCTCCCATGTTTTAAAAGGATTTTTGAATAAGGTACACGCCTTCAGCCACGGTGACAAGTGTCATCTTTGTGGTTTCAAGAGCTTTGTCTTAACAGTGTCAGCAGGGCAGGGGTTCACCTGTCACATATCCAGCAAGTGGGTTTACATTTCTGCTTCTGTATTTAAGTTCTGCATTCTGGGAATCATCCGTTTTTATTCATACTTAACCAGATAAAATAATGAGAAATTATGCCCAAGAAGAACTGAATGAAGAAGAGCTTAATGCTGGGGGAACGAGTTTCCAGTGAAGGGAATGAGTGTCACCAGGCGGGTCAGAGCACAAGAGGCCTCCCTGGGTGGGAGCAGGGTCTCCCTGCAGAGGGGGCACAAACCGGGGGCTTCTTTGCTTGGGGCTGACTTGTCCTTATTTCCACTCTAACCCCCAGGACCCCAAAGAGAGGCTTGGCTGCCGGCCACAAACTGGATTTTCTGACATCAAGTCTCATGCCTTCTTCCGCAGCATAGACTGGGATCTGGTAAAGCATCACAGCTCTTCACACTGAGTAGCTGGGACCACAGGCACGCACCACCACACTGGGCTGGTTATTTTTTTTTAATTAGTTCTTTGATTTGGGGGTATGTTTTTGAGACAGTCTCACTCTGTCGCCCTGGGTAGAGTGCTGTGGCATCATAGCTCACAGCAACCTCAAACTCCTGGGCTTGAGCAATCCTCTTGCCTCAGCCTCCCAGGTAGCTGGGACTACAGCTATGTATCTCTATGCACAGCTGGATTTTTTTCTGTTTTTAGTAGAGACAAGGTCTTGCTTTTGCTTAGGCTGATCTCTCAAACCTGAGCTCAGGCAATCCACTTGCCTCAGCCTCCCAGAGTGCTGGGATTATAGGCATGAACCACTGCACCCAGCCTCTGGGCTAATTTTTAAAAATTTTTTGTGGAGATAAGATCTCACTATGTTGCTCAGGCTGTTCTTGAACTTCTGGGCTCACGGAGCCTCCTAAAGTACTAGGGTTATGGGGCCAAGTCACCATGCCCAGCCTTCTCTTTCACTTTTTATCAGAAGGTATTTCATGCTGACATAAAATATAGATGACTTGTGAAGGAAGGGAATATCTGTGTCCCCACAGCCCTGCCTGGGGCATGGCCTGTCCTAGCCCAGCCCCTGCCCAGCCCCGCCCTGTCCTAGCCCCGCCCTGCCCCACAGGGTGCTCCAGGGCACACAGGCACTCCACTGTTCCTACCGGGACAGCCCCATCTCTCCTCTCCTCTGGCATCATGTTAGCGACAAAAAACAAATGTGTCCCCTCCCTCTGGTGACCTGGCCATGGAGGCTGCTGGTGATGTGGCCCTCAGGCACCACATCCCTGACCTGGCCTTATTTGGAGAGAATTTATCTATTTCTGTGATATCCTAATTTCTTCCACCAATGTCATTAGTAGAATTTATGTTTCTTTTATAGGTCTTTAGAAAAGTGCAGGGATTTTTAAAATACACCATTCCCAATCTGGTTTTTGATATACTTGGTATCTGTGACCACTCCAGGCCCCAACATGGAGAGGGAGGCTGGGGAGCAGAGGCAGACCCTTTCATGTCCTGGTCCAGCTTCTTGAACAGGGATGACCATACAGGTGGGGCATGTCAGAGCTAGAGCTCTTTCGGGTCCCCCAGAGGGCAGGCGGCAGCCCCCAGGTGACCTGGTGACATGGCAGGAACTAGGCTGCTCTGCCAGCGGGGGGGGGGCCGGCTCCTGGCCTGCACTTACTTACTGTCCAGCCTCGTGTGGCTGGCCGGGAAGGCCGCTGACTGGATGTGACGTTGTCCTGCCCTCCAGCCTACTTGGCAGTGGCTCCACAGGTAGGGCAGATTCCCTCCTCATAGGTCAGCCTCAGCTGAAGAATGCTCAGTCCTCTCACAGGAGCAGGGCCTGCACCCAGGACATGAGAGCAAGGGTTGCCATCCTGGGTGCTGACCCAGGACACCTGGCTTTGGGCACCTTGGAGCAGAAGTTTGCCTCACTGCCACAGGCTAGGAGTCTAAGGCCAAGGTGCTAGAGGTGTGGTGTCCTCATGGGACAGGAGGGGGTATCCACCCCCAGGCCCTCTCCTGGCAGCAGGAGCCCATCTGTGGGCAGGGCCTCTGTGGGGGTCATCTAGCACCAGCATGGGCAGGGTGCCCTGGCCTGAGTCCCAGCACCTTTCTGATCAGGGCCCCAGATGTGTTTGGCTGGTTAAGTGGCAGTAGCCACTCTAGGCACGGACCCCCGGGATGTCATGAAGGCTTCCAAATATGTGGCCAAGAATCTTGTGTCATCCCTGAGATGCAGCCAGCACAGCCTGCACTTCAGGCACTTTTCAGCTCAAGTAGAATTTTTTTTTTTTTTTTTTGGAGACAGAGTCTCACTATTTCGCCCTTGGTAGAGTGCTGTGGCATCACAGCTCACAGCAACCTCAAACTCCTGGGCTTCAGCGATTCTCTTGCCTCAGCCTCCCAAGTAGCTGGGACTACAGGTGCCCACCACAACACCCGGCTATTTTTTGTTGCAGCTGTCATTGTCATATAGCTGTCCTGGGCCGGGTTTGAACCCACTGCCCTCAGTGTATGTGGCTGGCGCCATAACCACTGTGCCATGGGTGTCAAGCCTTTTTTAATTTTTTATTGAGACAGAGTCTCACTGTGTCACCCCAGCTAGAGTGCCACAGCAATCTCAAACTCTTAGGCTCAAGCGATCTTGCATCAGCCTCCCAAGTAGCTGAGACTACAGGCATCTGCCACAGTGCCCAGCTTGTTTTTCCTTTTTCTTTTGAGACAGAGTCTCTCTATGTCACCCTGGGTAGAGTGCTGTGGCATCACAGCTCACAGCAACCTCAAACTCTTGGGCTTTAGCGATTCTCTTGCCTCAACCTCACAAGTAGCTGGGACTATAGGCGCCTGCCACAATACCTGGCTGTTTTTTTGTTGCTGCTGTTGTTTAGCTGGCCTAGGCCAGGTTTGAACCCGCCGCCCTCACTGCATGTGGCCGGTACCGTAACCACTGTGCTACGGACACCAAGCCCCAGCTAGTTTTTCTATTTTTAGTAGAGATGGGGTTTCTCTCTTGCTCAAGCTGGTATTGAACTCCTGAGCTGAAGCAATCCTCCTGCCTCGGCCTCCCAGAGTGCTGGGATTACAGGCATTGGGTGCCCGCGCCTGACTCAAGTAGAATTTTTCTGACTGTGGTTATTTTCTGGTTTGTTTTTTTTTTTTTTTTTTTTTTGAGACAGAGCCTCAAGCTGCCACCCTGGGTAGAGTGCCGTGGCGCATCACAACTCACAGCAACCTCCAATTCCTGGGCTCAAGTGAGTCTCCAGCCACAATGCCCAGCTATTTTTTGGTTGCAGCTGTCATTGTTTGGCAGGCCCAGGCTGGATTCGAACCTACCACCTCAGGTGTATGTGGCTGGCGCCTTAGCTGTGTGACAGGCACCGATCCTATTTTATGCATTTTTAAGAAAAAAAAATTTGGCATTCAAATCCAAGGCAGGAAATGCCGTTTCTTCCTATTTCATGATTTAAGTACATGCAAAAAACTGACTGGTGCATTGTGCTGAGCTGCCTCTTCTTGCATTGTCTTTCCAAGCTGGAGAAGAAGCAGGCCCTCCCTCCCTTTCAGCCGCAGATAACTGACGACTATGGACTGGACAACTTTGACACGCAGTTCACCAGCGAGCCCGTGCAGCTGACTCCCGACGACGAGTAAGTCCTGCAGGCTGGGGACCAGGTGAGGGTCAGGGTGCCCTGTCCTTCACTGGCAAACACCCAGGAAGAGTGTCTAGACCCACGCAGGCCCAGCACCTTGGGCTGCTGGGTGACCGTCTCGCCTGTGGCCCTGTGGAAGGAGTTGGCCCTAGGTGCAGAAGGGGGGCGAGCCCCGGCCACCTCTCTTCCTCTGTCCTCACTTTGCTTGCAGGGACGTCATCAAGAGAATCGACCAATCTGAGTTTGAAGGCTTTGAGTACATCAACCCGTTACTGCTGTCCACCGAGGAGTCCGTGTGAGGGCATGCGTCTGTGTCATGGACGCACGTGACTGACCCTTTAACTTTACCCTTAACCACAGCATATGCATGCCAGGCTGGGCACAGGCTCCAAGGGCAGCCTGGGAGGGACACAATGCCTCTGAGGCCACAAAGGGAAGTGTCCAGCGGGCACTTCTCGGAGCAGAACATTCTCTCGAATCTGGGCCCGGACAGGCTGGCTTAATGCTGGAGGAATTTGCTGCCTGTGCCTGTATCTCGGAGGACCCAAGGTGACCCTGTCAGAGGTGGCTGTCACACAATTTTGAAGGTGCACATTTTCGGCAGAAAACAGAACTTGATGCACTGACCTGCTCCACCAGGAAAGTTAGCTTGTAATGTCCCGAGGAATAAAATGTACCGGTGATGTCGAAGCTTCCCTCTGATGCCTTTTTTCCGTGAGTGGCACCTGCCCAGTCCCAGACGCACCCACACGTGAGGAAGAGCTGTGTTTATGAGCAGTCAAGAGTGTGGGGTGGGGGCAGGGGTTTAAGTGCCTACAGGGATACACTGCAACGAAGAATTTTTATGGATTCGGAACATTTTCTAAAGCCCGGTAAGTTCCTGTTGTTAATATTTAACAAGTATTTTCCCACTGAGCATGTGGCTGGCCGCCGCGGTCTGAGGATGGAACACCTTAACCAGATGGGCAGCACTGGTCCTGACTGGCTCGTGGGACTCAGGAGGGAAATTGGATTATAGAGATTCTAAAACATTGCTTACCAAAGCACCAGTAGACCAAAAAGAGAAAAATTGAAAACTAAATCTGCACAAAATATTTTCTGAAAACACTGAGCAGTGCCTCCATGATGTCTTGTGTTATGTATTAGATTTTTGGAAAATATTTTTATCAGTAATATAATACTCAGAATTGGGAAATTTTAAAAGATATGTGTATGGTGGACCCCAGCCTTAAAGTCAAACAGTAAATCTAGGATACCCACGGTCATGCTGGCCTTCCTGGTAGCACACACCTGCACCGGCAGTCACACCTGTCACTCCCTCGTCCTCCCAGGGGAAGGGACAGCTGCAGAGCTAAACTGAAGGCTCTCTAGAGAGTCACTGGGGTTTCGGTAAGCTCTTCACATATCAGGTGTGGCAGGAGCCATTTTCTGAGCTCCCCTAGGAGAGGGGGCCACATTGTACCATGACAGGGCCCCTTGTCCCTCTGAGCCAGACCTGCTGTGTGCACATGGAAATGGCACCGTCGCCCTTGGTTGGGCACAGAGGCCCCGAGCCTTCTTGAGGGTGGCATGAGACCCGAGTGCCATGCCAGGCCTGCCTCACTCCTCCTGGCAGTTGTTTGGGGGAGGTGACAGTAAAAAAAAATAAAAGCAGTGAGGCTGACACTGTGGTCCTGCCTCCATCTCCCAACACTCAGGTTCTCAGGGTATTGACCACGCCAGGCACTGAACAGGATGTGACAGATTCATACCCAGGCCCCAGGCTGCTGGGATTAAGAACACCAGGTGCTCCTCTGACCCCTCATCTCAGCTGCCCACAGTCGGCTGGGTGATGGAGGTATCTGGACGCCCCCTCACAGGGCAGCATAGCTATGTTTGCAGAGCTTGGGGATGCCCTTCAACCAACACCCCAATTCCAACCAGTAGGACTTAATAGCAAAGACTGAGGTAGGAACTGCAGAGAAGGGCCCTGGGTTAGCCACTGGATCTTGCCAGGTGGCCCAGCCTGGCATGGTGACATCCAGGAGGCCAGTCCCTGGTCTGGGTTTTGTGGGGAACAGAGCTGCTGGGACCCCACCTCGGGAGGAAGGGGCCCCAGTGTAGCAAGCAAGGCATGAACAGCCAACTGCCTTCACAGCCCCCTCCTCCTGATGTGTCCCTCCAGGGCCCTAAGACCTTGTTTGGACCCTGCGATGCTGCCCAGGTAGTCTGGGGTCACCAGTTGGGTGCACAGTTTATAAGTGACATTGTGCCCATCAGAAGGGGAGACTTTCACACACAGTAATTTGTTTTATAAATTAAAAGAAGGCAAAGGATATGCTGAACTGTGGGTTGAATCATAAAAATCTCCTCTGACGTTCACAAACAGGTCTGGTCTCAATGTGTGGACATAGTTCGTGCCAACTCTGGTGACATAAATGATTGTAAATCAGTACAGACATGTGCGTGGTTTTGTGCTACTGGTCAGCAGAGCCCTTGGCAGGCAGCTCTCCTCCCATGGGTGGTATTCTTGCCCTCAACAGCCAAGGGCGTTCGTGTTCTTGAACATTCATTAAAAACGTTAATGAAAATCCTTGTATTGTTATTTTTGTTAAAAAGTGTTTTGAAGAAGCAAAGGTTTTTGAAGCTATTTTCTTTAATTTGCTTAGAGCAGTTTTAGGTTGGCAGCAAAACAGTGGAAGGAACAGAGCGTTCCCATCAACACTCCCCCAGAGGGTGCACCTAGCACTGTGGTGACCCTACCCTGACATGTCACCCCGCCCCAAGACCACAGTTCACTGCTGGTGACATAGCCTGTGGGGCTGGACAGACGTGCAGTGACACTGACCCACCACCTCTCACGCATCTTGCTGTCCTGCAGATGCCCTGTGCCCCTCCCAACCCTGGAGACTCGGGTCTCTTCACTGTTGCCACAGCTTTGCCTTTTCCACAATGCCACAGAGCCGGGCAGTGGGGCTGTCAGAGTGGCCTCTCTACTTAGTAATGTGCTCCCCCTCCCCACCCTGTGGCTGTCAAGACAATTTGAAGCCACGCTTGAAAGGAAAATAGGGATTTGTTTTCTGAGTATTACTCAAGTTTTCACCTGGTGCCTGCCCCTCCCCCTGGCTGGTACCCTGCACCCTGCAGACACCAGTGACTGGCACTGAGCAGCCCCAAGCCCGGCCAAACAGCACTGGAAGGAGACCCTGCAGAGACGCATTTGCCCCATCTCCCACCCACACTGTCAGCCTCAACAGGACAGGACTGCCTGCTGCCAGTCCCCCTTTGAGGAGAAGCTGCTTTCAAGTCTTGCCCGTCAGTGCTGAGGTCCCAGAGCCCCCAGCGGTGTCTGAGTCAACTCCAGTGCCCTGGAAAGTCAGGCTCTGGGACCACTTGTGGGCTGTGGACAGCTCCTCCCTACAGTGTGCTCAGTTGACAGGGTGGGAGAACCTGTGACCCAATTGTGAGGCTCCACCCATCCCCATGACTTGATGGGGTCTGCCCCAAGGGCCCCTTCTGATACCATCACCTTGGGGTGAGGACTTGGGACACAGACATGTGACAGCACAGTGACAGTGCCCTCACCTGGCAGCTGTACAAGGAATGGGCGTTCTTTTTGTGGAATTAACAGCAGTGAGACATGAGCCAACCATGTCTGTCCTAGTGGCTAGAAAAACACTGTCCCGAGCCAGTCTGCCCGGCCCACACGGGATGGCTGCTGCATCTGTGAGGAAAAGGGGTTCCACATGTAGTTTCGGCTCTTACTGTGGCAAATCCCCCCTAACGCCACCATCAGGAAAGCCCACGTTTCAGGCTGGAAGAGACACAACCCAACAGTTTACTTGTGCACATCTGAGAGCAGGACTCTGGTGGGGAGTGAAGCTGTGTCCTGCCCTAGCGAGGGCTCTGCACACCCTGGTTCTCACCACACATCTTCAGCGCTTTCTGCCAGGCACTGAGCAAGGTGGACGTCTATGTCCATCTGGGTCAGCCTGCGGGGAGAGGAGGCACAGTCACTCAGCCACCCCTTGTGCAGAGCCACCCAGCAAGGGCACCGCCTGGCCAGCACTTCACTGTCCCTCCATGCCCCACCCTTGGTGAAAGGAGGGGCTCCCACAAGCCTGGGTGACACACTGACTGTAACCAGCTCTCCGAAACCCTTCTCCAGGTCAAAAGTTCACCACAGGCAGTATCTGAGCTCCCCATCCCCACCCCAGGGAGCCTGGCACCCACTGGGATGGAGCCAAGGAAACAGGCAGATGAGGTCTGACAGCGTCCGGTCTGAGGGTCTAGGATGGGCTGTCCTCACCCCTGCCCGCAGCAGCAGGACAAACCCAGTAAGGGGTTCTAGATCACGGAGCAGCCAAGGAAGCCCTCCTTTCCTATGGAAACCCCTCCCACTCCTAGCCTGGACAGGCAAGGCAGGAAGGTGGTATCCCTGCCAGGCAGAGCCACCACTGTCTTACAGGAAGCAGAAAGGCAGATGGTGGTCCTTCAGCTCAGGACTGACTGAGCCTGCTGTGGACTGGGCCTGCTGTCGGCCCCTGGGCATTGGGACAGGCCGGCACTCTCCAGCCCTAACTTCATCTGGCCCCATCAGCAGCCCAAGGAAAGGAGTCAAGAATGACTATCCCCAGGCTCCAGCAAAGCAAGGCAAGCTTGAGGCTAGCAGACTGTCAGCTCCCAGCTGTGACACCCCCCCAAGAGGACGAAACCAGGGCACTCGGCAGTGCTGCTGAGACCATGCCCAGAGCTGTGGGCAACAACAGCCAAGATGGTAGGCTGCTGGAGGCCAGGTGGTCAGTGCCCCTCAGAGTGTCCCTTGCATACCACTGCTAGGCACCCTCCGACACCAGTAGCCAGGTCCACAGAGCTGTCAGCACCAAGCCTCCCTGCATCCGCCTGCAAGCCACTATCCCTCAGACTCTGCTCTGGATTACTCCCTGTGGCTTGGGCATCCCGTCCACATGGCCACTGTAGCCCTCAAGCCTCCTCCTCCAGATCATGGCCAGAGGTCCTCACCTGCACTGTTGAAGCAGGACTCTGACAACTCCTGGTGCTGCTCTGTAGCCATCAGCTGCCCTCTTGGCATGGGCAGAGCCCACTCAGTATAGTCTCACATCCCCAAGAGTCACTCGGCTGGTTGAGGACTTTCAAGCTTCAGCCCAGCCTTAGAAGCAGCCCCTCCCTCCACATGCTCTCACCAGGCTACCAGAAGTTTCTAAAATCTGGGCCTACGCCATGTTGAGGGATTTCCAGGTGGTATCCCTTAGTGGAGGCCCTCTGAGGGGTTTCTGCCCAGAGAGTGGATTTCTCTCTAGGGCTTCCAACAGGATCTTCTGAAGTTTCTTTTGCTGGGTAAGAATCAAGAGGCCTCCTCACTCCCTTCACAACATTTATCATGACCTGCAAGTGACCGGTGTTTGCAGTTTACAACATTCACAAAGTATGCAGTGCTGTCTCCCTTGGGCCCTGGATGTGGCTCCAGCTGCCCATTGAGCCCCACTTATGCGACTGTGGCTTCACCCACAAGGGACCCCACCTGGGGAGAGCCACCTCCGCCAAGTTGTCTGGGTGTGAATGAAGATGGGCAGTAGCACAGTCCAGGGTACTCTTGGGTTCACTTCTAACACCAGCCCTTAAGGGCTTGGTTCCCATAAAATGTCACTCTTTATTAGTCTGGGGATTTCATCTCTCTGGTCCTCTCCCATGGGTTTTGTTCTGTATACTTAGATATTTAATTTGATCGTTTTGTGCTTTTGTTTTGATTTGTTTTTTGTTATCTTCAGCTGCTAACTTTGGAATCCATTCCCTTCACCTTCCCTGGCTATTTTTGCTTCTAGAAGACCAGTGACATAGGGCATAGCTTAAGTACCCAGTCTTCTGGCCACATGAAATCTGAAACCTACCACCTATTGGCTTAACCACCTCCTTAAGAACTTCCCAACTGCACTCAACCTCTCCTGACCCCACATCCCATGACTCTCAGCAGGAAGCCCAAGCAGAGGGTTAGCTGACTGCCCCAGGGCCCATAAGACACCAGGCAGTTTGTGCTTAACCTCTCAGCAAAACTGGGTTTCATCCCCCTATTTAAAAGAAGGTATAAAAATGTGTACTGGGGCCCAGCAACTGTCACTCAGCGGATAGGGCACCAGCCACATGCACCGGGGCTGGTGGGTTTGAATCCAGCCTGGGCCTCCTGCCAAACAACAATGACAACTACAACCAAAAAAAAAAAAAAAAAAATAGCTGGGCGTTGTGGCAGGCGCCTGTAGTCCCAGCTACTTGGGAGGCTGAGGCAAGAGAATCGCTTAAGCCCAGGAGCTGGAGGTTGCTGTTAGCTGTGCCGCCACAGCACTCTACTAAGGGCAACATAGTGACACTCTGTCTCAAAAAAATATATATGTATTGGATTTTAAAAATAAGAAAAAGCATCTCCAGACAAAAAAAGACATGGGGCCTTCCTTTTAAAACCTACTACCAGTGGCAAAGTATTCATATGGCTATTTAAATAGGAAACTGCAGTAACCCACAGCCTGGCTTGGCCACCTCTGGGCCTGGGGATGCTAGCCATGATTAGCCACCTGGAAGGGCAGGGTGGACCCTGGTCAGAACTCTCTGTATGGGCCGTAAGCCTATACACAGGGCCTCCAAAGGTGAAGATCAGGTGGACCCCCAAACCATTAACAACCAGCCCCCTGGACAGTCACACACTATGCCAACTTTCCATGTACCAGACACAATTTTAAAGGCACCCACTTGGCTGGGTGTGATACTCATGCTAGTAATCCAGCTCTCCAGGAGGCCACGCCAGGGGGATCTCTTGAACTCAGGAGTTTAAGACCAACCTGATCAAGAATGAGACCAGGGGGGTGCCTGTGGCTCAAAGGGGTAGGGCGCCGGCCCCATATGCCAGGGGTGGCAGGTTCAAACCCAGCCCCAGCCAAAAACTGCAAAAAAAAAAAAAGGCTCAAAGAACAAGACCAAGTCTCTACTAAAAACAGAAAAACTAGTCCGGGGTGGTAGTGGGTGCCTGTAGTCCCAGCTACTCTGGAGGCTGAGACAGGCGGAAGCCGTGAGCTAGTCTGATGCCACAGCACTCTAGCCTGGGAACACACAGTGAGACTCTTGTCTCAAAAAAATGATAAATAAATAAATAATAAAAGGCACCCTCTAAGACTGGGCACAGTGGCGCACACCTGTAATCCTAGCACATTGGAGGTCAAGGCAGAACTGCTTGAGCCCAGCAGGTGCTGGTGGTTGCAATGAATTATGATGACCCACTGCACTCCCTCAGGGCAACTGAATGAGACTGTGTCTCAAAACAAAGAAAACCAAAATAAAAGGTACTCTCTTAGCTTTCCACATGGGGCTGGGGTCGCTAAGCAGAGGGGAGTGGGAGGGCTCACTCACTCCGGGGCGAAGTCCTTCTGGCACATCGGGCAGCTCTGCAGGGCCAGTGCCCCTTCCACAGCCGGCTGCTCCTTGGAGGTGGGGGTCCCCCTGGGTTCAGGAGCAGGGTGTACTTGAGGGGACCTGGTGGGGGACTCCGGGAGTCCTCCTGTCCCGCAAAGAGGCCCGTGGGAGTGGCCTGGGCCCGCCGGGGCCGGTGGAAAGGGCGTCCAGGAAAAGATCTTGGGTCCGACTGTGAAGACCTCGGGGGGCGCCGGGCGCTCTGGGCTGCCCCTGGACTCCTGCAAAACACGGGGTCGTCGGGCCTTGCCCAGCAGCACCGCAGCTCCTCCCGGGCCTGGAGACCCCACCACCACCCCCGCGGGTCCTGGTGGGCGCACCTGGCTGGGGAAGGCAGGCAGCGGCGGCGGCTCGCCATCCAGGGTCAGATCCGGGCTCACAGTGCGCAGCAGCTCGATCCAGAGCCGCTCGCTTTCGCTGTTGCCCTCCTGGAGAAACCAGGGGTGGCCGCTCGGGGGCCTGGGACGACAGGGAGTGGGGGAAGCGATCAGCAAGGGGAACTCAGGAGGCCGCCGGGGGTGGGGAACGCGGGGTTGAGGACCCGGGCGGGGGCTCAGCCTGGAGGAGAGCCGGAGCGCCTGGCCCGGGAGCGGACGGCGCGGAGCTGGGGTCCAAGAAGCACGTGGGAGCGAGATTCGGCCTCAGCTCGGACGGGGACGCCGGGCCCTCAAGCTGGCCGCGCCCCGCGCCTCACCCGCCCCGATAGCGCCCCCAGTCCCAGCCTCACCCGTCCCCTGAAGGAGGCCTCCGGCGTCTCAGCCTCAGGCGCTGCCTCCCAGCCTCCTCCATCAACCCCGAGAGCGCGTCCGGCGGAAGCCAATCCCAACCGTCCAGACCCGCCCCCAGGGCAGACCCCGCCCCTCAGGACAGACTCCGCCCCCAGGACAGACTCCGCCCAGCCCGGCCAGCCCCGCAGCCCCTGGGGCAGCGAGGTGAAATCCGCCAGCCGCCCTGCGGCCCCTTAAAAGTGCAGACCCAGCCTTGGGGAAACTGAGGCCAGCCCTGTGGGCTCCTGCTCCGCAGGGTGGGACTGAGGCGGGAATCACTTTCCGGCAGAGTGGTGCGCAGCCGAGAGTCCGGTGGGGCCCTGGCCCTACCACCACCTGCAGCGTGGACAGCCGTGCCTGGCTTCCAGCGCTCTTCCTGGTACTCCGTGAGTAAATAAAGCCCTGAATCGCCTTTGCTGCCACGTTTCCTTACGGAAGGGAGGGCGCCTAGTTTCCTTAGCTAAGAAAGAATAGGCAAACTGACGAAGTCCGGGCGGCTAACTGGGGGCCTTGGGCTTCTAGGGGCCGGTAAACAGCTTCCCTGTGAACCCCCGTTCCCTCCTGGGCCCCCCATTCTCCAACTAGGCGCCTTCCATGTCTGCCACTTGGTGGCAGCAGATGCCTAGACACCCTGGGCAGCTCCAGGAAGTGCCCGGCAGCCGGTGGCCCAACCACCCGCCTCCCCCACCCCCACTACCTTGGGCCCAAGTGGGGGCCCTGCCCTCACGGGACTGAGGTCTGCAGGGGGTGGGTGTTAGGGGCCACTGTCAGACGTCACTTCAGGACCCTGAGAGTCCTTGTCCATTTCTGCCCTGCCCAACCCTGGCAGTTCTGGAGGCACCCCCCCCTGCAACCTGCCCTCTCACCTGCCTGGGGCGTGTGTACACTCCTTCCAGAGTGCTAACTGTAGGCCTGTCCCTGAGCTGTGGCCACCTGAATGGCCCACTGTTCTCTAAGTTGCCTAGGCCTGGAGGTTGGGGTTAGTATCCAGCAGTCTGGCACAGGGTCTGTGCTGAGGTCACCATTCATCCCCTGCAGACCTCAAGAGCATGAGCAGGTTTGTTGATGACCTGAGTGCCTGCTTGTGCCAGGAACTGTTTACACCTTGGACACCCGAAGAGCCCCCCACCTGCGGGAACACAGACCCCACAAGCCGAGCCAATGGAGATACAGCCATGGGTACTGCCCAGGAGACCAAGGGGAGTTGCTGCAGGCAGGGTGGGCCCTACAGGAGGTGGCCCAAAGCCGGGCCTGCTCTCAGGAGAGAGAAGCCCAGATGTGGGGGCTCCCATGTCCTGTGCCCAGCTGGCCCTGGCTTCAGCCTTGGAGCTTTGGGGACTCTCCTGGAAGTGTCACCAAGCTTTTGCAAGGGGACCTTGGGGACGTCCAGGAGGATTGGTGCCAGCCTTCCAAGGCAGAAGGCAGGCCAGTGACCAGGGGAGCATCTGCTCAGCTCTCAGAGCTGTGCCAGGCTCCATGTCTCTGCCCTCTTCTCCCTTCCTCCCTCTGGCTTCCTCCACCCCAGGGTCCACTGCTGGACCTGAAACTGGTCCCTGCCTGCTTTTCTCTTGGTGACCCTCTCCTGCCCTGTGCTGGGTCCCTTAGGCAGAGTTTGAGAACCTCAGGCCCCTGCCCCGGACCTGGAGGAGAAACATGAGGTGTCCTGTGGAACCTGTGAGTGCCACTTGTGTGGGTAGTTGCTGCTCCTGAACAGGGGCCTTTCTGAGCAGGAGGACCCAACACTCCCACCCCCAGGAGCCCAGACACTGGCACTTTCACCCACCTGGCTTCCCCACACAAGTACTAGGCCACTTAGCCCAAGAGGGGCAGAACAAGGCAGGAACAAGGAGGGGTGTCAAATGGCCCAGCCCCTGGACAATTGTGCTGGCCTGAGGGCTGACCCATGACAGCTGTGGGCTCCTCAGGGAGCTTTCAGCTTCAGGTACCTTGACTCCAGTGAGGCACACGCCCTTGGGGGTGCTCCAGCCTGTGGCAGAACAGCACAGGACACCCCACTCTCCTTCACCTTAGCACCCCTGTGGGTCTCATTTACCCTTGGCCAACAAGAGAAGGCGGCTAGGACCCCAGGCCAGTCCTGTGCTAGTTGTCAGAACAGAGGGCTCTGGGACACAGAGCCGGCACAGTGTGTAAAAGTTGTCCTTCGGGGGCTTCTCCTGTCTGTTAAGTGGAGAGGGGCTGGGTGGGAGGCCCTGTGCCTTATAGTTTGGGACCCTCCTGCAGACACTGGAGCTGGGGTGACCCCTGCTCTGAGCACACAGCAGGTACAGTTATCCGGAAGCCCTCCCCCCAGTCCCCTCCCACCCAGGCCTGTGTGGGGCCTGGCCACTCTGAGGCCAGAGTGGGGAGGTAGGTGGGGAGCACATTCACTTCTAACACAGCACCTGGTCCCAGCTGTCTCCATTTATGTGCACAACAGGGCAGGTGTGGAGGTGGAAGTTTCCAAATAGAGCTTGAGGAAAAGACTAACTTTTTCCGAGCCATCTGCTGTGGTGACAAAGTTTAGCTTTATTAGAAAATAATCTCTGGTTGGGACTGACGCTTGCACTGTGGAAACAAGTCTTTTACAAGCCAAAATCCATGTTTATAAAAGAATATTTCAAGGCTACCCCCAGGTGAAGTGCAAAGTGCTCAGGTGGGTGGGGTCAGAGCCACCACCCCCACCAGACTAGCAGGCTGGGAACCTTCACCCCCTCCCCCCCACTCCCTGTTTATTGACACATTTGTACATGAACAACCAGAACCCCTGGAGAGCTGGCCCCAGAAATGAGGTGAGGCCTGCTGCCAGCAGGTCAGGGGTGCCATGACTCCCCAGCATCCCACTATCCAGGAACAAGTGATCAGCCCAGCATCCTCACCCCCCAGGCCAGGGCTGTCTCCATCCTGCCCTGACCCCCAGGGTCTCAGCTAGAGCTCCTGGTCTGCCTTGATGCCAAGGCAGGGGTGGTCAGCCATGAGGCTGGGCTAAACCTGCTGGCCAGACTGGGCCTGCCCAAATCCTACTCACTTGCCCACACCTTCCTTTGATTTCCTGGGGTTGGATCTGACATCAGGCCACCTTGAGAATCAGCTGGAGACCGTAAAGGGCTGGCAGGACCCTGAAGAAGGCAGCACAGCCTCCCAATTTCCAAATGAAGCCTGCAGTGGACAGGCGCGCCTGGAGCGTGCTCGAAGCACTTGGCTGCCTCCCCCCTCACCATGTGGCAAACCGGCACGGCACCCGTGCAGGGTGCCCTGGCAGTGACCGCTCACCAGTGAGGACAGCCAAGAGGCCTGGGCTGCCTTCTCCGCCAGAGCAGCCTGCTGATGCAGCCAGGCAGCAGGCTGTGCTCTACCACACCTGCAGGCCTGCGGGAGCCAGGCACGGCAGCATTTACAGGGTGCAGAGTGCCAGGCAGACAGGCTGTATTGAGACAGTTGCCTGGGAAACATCGCAGGATCCGCGGGCAGCAGAGTGGGTGTTAGGGCCAACACTAACAGGTAGAGTAGGGTCAGGCTACAGCATCCTCGGGCCCCCACAGCCCCAGATGGTAATCAGAAGGCCAAGGCTGGTGGCAGGGAACAGCCTCCAGCCCCCAACCCCAAGAGCCTGAAATCAAGGGGCAGCTGGCCTGGAAGATGGTCTGGGCTGGGAGACAGACACCTCATTTCTGAGCCCCCACCTAGCCACTACCTGCCTCTGGAATGGCAGGGTTCCCAATGCGGCCACCCTCTCATATCGTCCACACACTGCTTTAGATAGTCAGTGAACCCTGTCATTCTGGCTCACACCCAATTTCCCCAGCTAGGCCCCTCCCACATGGCAGGCTCCTGCTGACCCTCAGGCCAGCCCTCATGGCTCTCATGTCCCCTTCCCAGCTGCTCTCCTTACCCCTTTGCCCTGATCAGGAGTTTCAGGGCTTGGATGGTGGGCTCCCTTCCCTTGAGAGCAATCCTGTGCACTCTATCCCCTCCATGTCCCCAAAAGCCTCATGGGGTGCCCAGCACAGAGGAGCAGTCACAGGGAGTGGAGACTTCTCAGGGCACCACTGCTTTGGGGAAAATAAGTCAAGCTGACACTGAGCTTTTGGAGGTGTTTGGGTTAAATAGTGTCTCCCCCAAATTCATGTCTACCTGGACCTGTGAACATTTAGAAATAGGGACTTTGCCTGTGCAATCAAATAAAGATTGGAGGCATACAATGTTAGGGTTGGCTCTAATTCCAGTATGACTGGTGTCCTTACAAGTAAAGCAGAAATTTGGGTACAGAGACACAAGGGAGACCATGTGACAACAGAAGTGGAGGTTGGAGTGATGTGGCTACAGTTGAGGGATGCCAGGAGCATCTGGAAAAGGCAGAGACTTTGGAGGGGACACAATGCCCCTGATGAGTTGATTTTGAACTTGTAAGAACCCAGAGAGAATTAATTTCTGTTGTTCAAGCCACACAGTCTGCGGTCACTGATGATAGCAGCCTAAGGAAGCTAACACAGCAGCTGTCTCTCATCCAGTTCAACTGAAATGCTGAGCCCACCACCACCAAAGCTGAGAAAGTTGATGCCACCACCAGCAAAACTCTGGCCTCAGGGGCCTAGGAAGGGACGATGTCACATCCTGGCTGGCCAGGTAAACCTCTGCCAGTGGAGAGGGTGGTCAGGATAGTCCATGGGACTCCCCAAAGGAAGTTTGGTTTCTCAGCTCCACTGGACTCAGCTTTGCCCCAATTTGGCACCTGCTGCCTAGGGACAGCAATGATGTCCAGAGATGCCACAGGACCAAACTGGCCTGCAGGGGACAGGTTTCCACTTGGAGTAAAAAGACTATGCTTGGCTTACCATGCAGGCAGCAGGGCAGCTGTGAGTTTTGGGCTCCAACTCTACGTCATTTTGTCTAACTTTCTGAACCACATGCCAGCCATGAGTTGGCACCATCCAAATGCCTCGATTGCTGTTCCCTGAATTGGCAGTTCAGGCTAGTGGGCAGCCCAGAGGGCACATGCCTCCAGAGGATCAGGGAAACACACACAATAAGCAACCTATCTGGGTTTGAGGGCATGTTCCATAAGGACAGGGAGGGAAGTGAGAGGGCACTGCCTGGGGGGAGGAGGGGTATCTCTGTGTTCATCTAGTAGAAAATGACCTTAAAGGGCGGTGCCCATACCTCAGTGGGTAGGGCTCCAGCCACATACACTGAGGCTGGTGGGTTTGAACCTGGCCCGGACCAGCTAAACAACAATGACAACTGCAACCAAAAAATAGCCGGGGATTGTGGCAGGCGCCTGTAGTCCCAGCTACTTATGAGCCTGAGGCAAGAAAATCACTTAAGCACAAGAGTTTGAGGTTGCTGTGAGCTGTGACGCCATAGCACTGTACCAAGGGCAACAACTTGAGACTCTGTCTCCAAAAAAAAAAAAAAAAAAAAAGACCTTAAAGAAGTCCTGTCCAAGTTCAGGGATGTCCCAGCAAACCCCAGCTCAGCAGGACCCTCCTCCATGACCTTGGCCACCTCTCTTTTCCCTGGAGTCTAAGAAGGTGGTGTCCTCAGTCCACACCTTCTGTATGTGCCACTTTGGATGCCCATCATGAACCCCACCTGAATTTCACTTCCATGGGGGGGGGGGGCAACTTCCCACACTGTGGTGTGAGGGAGGTCCAATATGGTCGGCCCCTTCCTCCTCCCCAGAGTGGCGCCCTGGAGTGGCAGCCGTCCGGCTAGCTAGTGAGTGCTCATATCTCTATCAGACCTGGTGGACTGAATTCGAATTTTATAATATAAGAGTATTTAGTCTGTGAAGTTTGGATTTGGTCAACAGCTGCACTTGGGGATCTGGAGGGCCTCATGTTGCCTTGAGGCTGCAGGTTCCCCACCCCTGGAGCCACTGAGGCCAGCTCACTTTCCTCCCTCTTCCTGCCACCTTTCTCCTCAGCATAGGCTCCTTCTTCTAGAGGCCAGACTTTGCTAACACAACCCCACACACACACAGCCTGGGCACCATGGAGCTGGGGGTTCTAGGCAGCTACCGTGTGTGGGTCACTATTGCCACGGCCAGCTCAGCTGAGCATGGTTGATCTCTCGTAGATCAGCCTGGCACTGACCTGTCCACCTGTAGGGAAGTCTGGGGAGCCCTTTACCTTCCAGTTCTGAGGCTGAGGTGGGGCAAGTCCCTAATTTCTCAGAATACCAGGATGCGGGCTGCGTCTGGGGCCAGAGCAGATGGGAGATGCCAGATGGGAGCTTCCTGTACATCCCTTGGGCAGCCCTGGAGCCACACCTTGGGCTTCACACCTGCATGGTCCCCCTTAACCATGCTAGTTATTTCCAGCGTACCAGCCTGTCACCCTGACCCTGTAATGGAGGGTTGTCGTGGGACCCCACCCAGTAGGGTGTCATAGCCAGTTCAGTGCAAGTCCATCATCCGCTGGTCCCAGAAACGCTGGGTGGCCCTGACAAGGGTAGCTGGCCCCACTGAAGATCTGTTGGCGAGGGCCCAGGGCATCTGTCCACTTGCCAGAGTCCATGTGACAGTAGCCATGCAGGATGGGAGTCCTTGCTTTCCCATCCTGCTGCCCAACTGACCAAGGGGGCCTTACCAACGTAGTGGCACCTAGTGACCTCCTCTCCCTTACTTCAGGGAGTGAAGTAAGCACCTGGCTCTCTGAGCACCCTGGGGAAAGGGTGGCTCCTCACTCCCTGCCAGGCCTACCCACCCCTTTTCATCCTCTGCAGATGGTCTTGGCGATACCCAGCGACCACAACTGCCCAGGTCCACAGCACTTAGTGAGTGTGGCCAGTGTCCCCAGGAGTCCCCAGACCTGGGTAGCTGGCATGCTATTGGTCCTGCTAGCACCAGGAGGCTGTGCCTGGCTCTGGACGGCATGGCAGCAGCAGATGGCCCTTCACTCACCTAACTACCTCCTCTGAGGGCTCTCACCCCTTCTGGGATGTGGCCCGGGGGACAGTAGGTCAGCAATAGTGTCTTCTCTTCTCCACGTGATGACAGCGTCTGTTGGAATAGCAGGGGAACAACCAGGAAAACGCCTCCAGGCTAAGTAGGCAGAAACTTGGAAACCCAGGGCTTCAGCCTGGGCCCTGTGGCCTGGCCACATAGAAGAGGGCCCCAGCCTAGCACAGTCCCCATGGCCTTCCCTGAGGGCCCAGCCCACGGCTTAGCAGGATGTCAGCTGGGGTGGGCTCCTCCCAGCTACCCTTGTCTGGACTGCCCAGCGCTTCCGGGACCGGCGGGTAACGGACTTGCGCTGAACTGGCTGTGACATCCTATGGGGTGGGATCCTGCGGACAGGCAGGAGCTGCCCGCCTCAGTCAGCATGTTCCCACCTCTAACCTGCGGCGCCGCCCTGAATTGCTGGTCAGCCTTCCCCGGCCGCCCTCATTCACCTTCTTTCTGTCCGGCGCTCACTCCCCCCAGCCTGTGTCCATCTGCCAGACCCTCCACCCTGCGCCACCCACGCCCCGCCCCTTCACAGGCATCACTCAGGCCACGCCCCTTAGACCTCCTCTCCCGCCCCCTCCCGGGAGCTCCCCCTCCGCCCGCCGCTCCGCCCTCCCCTCCCACTTCCCGGGAGCCTCCACGCCCCGCCCTTTGCCGGGCATCCGCGCCCCGCCCCTCGACAGGCCCCGCCCCTCGGTGTCACGTCCTGCCTCGCCCAGGCGCCCGCCCCACCCAGTCGCCCGCCCGCGGCCCTCCCCGCCACCCTAGTCCCCAGCGCGGGGGCCCGGCCGCCCCATCGCCTTCCTCCCGTTCTCGCTGGGCCTGCAAGCTACCCGCTGGGCCGGGCAGTCGCGGTGGCCTCGCGGCTGGAATTTCCTCCACGTCCCGCGGGTTCTGCGGCTTCCAAGTCGGACGTGGCTCCAGGGCGCCCGTCCAGCAGAAACTGAGAGCGCAGAGGTGGTTCTGATCTTAGCGGCCGCCGGTGGGAGGTGAAAGGGGGCGAGGGAAAATGATTGCAGTGGTCGTGCGCTCGGCTGTGCGTGTACGTGTCAAACCCGGCGCGTCTCTACGTGGGATCGGGTACGCGTCACCAGCACGTTGCTGCACATTCTGCTCACGCTGGCTCTGCGGGTCAGTGCATGTCTATGACTGTGCCCTCACGTCTCAGTGCTCGGTGGCCATGCGGTGATCGACCACCTACTGGGGGTAGGGCCTCCTGCCTCTGCCCCCGCGGCACCTCATGCTGGATATGGACGCTGTCTGCAGTGTAAAGGCTGCGTGGTCAAGGCGTCTCTCCTTGACTGTCCCCAAAGTGCCAGGAGGTTGCTGTGAAGGGCACCAGGAGCCCCTGACCTGCTGCCCCCTACCCGGGGCCTGCACCTGCCAACACACCTGTAGGGAATGAGGGGCGCACGCCTCAGGGACCTCTGCTCCTTCTCAGCATGACCTGAGAGCCCTGTTGCTGGCAGGAATGGAGACCCAGGTCCCATATGCAGGCGCTTTACCATTCACGTTCCATGAGGGTGTAGGTGTCCCTGGAGTAGGTGCTTTGCTCAAATTTGCAAATCTGGGGGAGGGAGGCCAAGGACAGAGTCTGTGCCTGTTAGTTCACTTCTCCAACTCCACATGCTGAGCTCTGTGAGGGAGGAATGGAGGCCACACTGGAGTCCCATCCTGGAGCTCCTGTCTGTAAGGGGCCACAATCTTGGGTCCCCAATTCACATATTCTGAGCACTGCATGGCCCCACTCAAAGGCACCTTCTGAAGGGGATAGTTGTACTCTGTACAGGCCCTCTGCCAAGCCCACGGAAGCCTTACTTTTGTGGGGTCATGATTGGCAATCTATGTATCGACAGGGGTCCCCAGGGCTGGGAAGACAAATAATTTGACTTTAATGAAAGACAGTTGCAGAGCAGATATCAGAAGTAGGAGTAGATTCCCTCTGAGCACCTTCCATCAAGTGGGTATGAGGTCACTGAGTCTGAGGCTCTGGGAGCCCAGAGTACTTCTCCCCCAGCTGAGGTCCCACACTCCACCAGCTCTTGCTGACTCTGCTCACCTTCCCAGGCAGCAGTTCCTGCCCATTCTGAGGGCAGACAAAATGTCCCTATCCAGCAAGAGAGGTAAACTTTTTTGCCCAAGAGCAAACCAGGAAAAACTACAAGGTTAGGGGAGGAGTACATTTTTTCTCTGTTAAAGTACACATTTGTGGGGGGCGGGGGGGGGGGAAGATTCCGAAAACAGATGCATGACATTCTGGCTTGGAGGTGAATTGGTGAGGAGTGAGTGTGACTTTTTATCTGGCTCGATAGAGCCAGGGGCCTGGTCACCAGAGCTGCTTGCAGAGTTGTGTCCTGGCTGGTCCCCCAGCCAGGCTTCAGGTGGCACAGGGACCCAGGGTGTTTTGTTTCCTTGGTCCTTAGAGTGGGGCCCTCTCTAGTGATCCCCTCTCCATTTCAGATATGGTCTGGTGGATACCTGGAGCCAGGAGATAGTTGAAGCCACTTTTCTCTTTCCTGGGTGGAAAAACTGAACCCATGGGGGTCAGGCAGCTGTTCCCAGGTCATCTGGGAGAATCTGAGATGGAGGCAGGAGCCAGTGCTCCTGACCCCAGGCCATTGTGCTCCCCTCTCTGCACTCTCGGGGTGCCTGCCCACCTGGCATCCACTCCCCTACCTTTCTGTGGTTTGTTGGTGTGTTTCAGGAGCATGTACACAGTGGAGCAGATGCCTCCCAGGAATGGCCATGGTTCCTACAGTGGACAAGGGCACACTGGCCAGAGCACTGCCCAGACAGGCACATGGTGGTCAACCCTGCAGGCACGGGTCCCCTGGGAAGCAGGGTCTGTGCTGCTGGAGGCCTCTGTTTGAGGAGAGCCCTGTCCTGGCTCCAGTTCTGCCTTTCCCCACTCTGCTGGGCAGGACCTCATCCCTGCTCCAGCCTCATGGATTTTTCCGGCCTTGGGTTGAGGCCCCAGAGCTGCAGACAGGGCCATTTTGCTAACAACTACAAGTGTGTGCGTGTTCATGCACGCGTGTGCACGCACACCTTGTGTTCTCTGCCCCAGAGTTGTATTTCAAGACTCCCCCTTGACCCAGGGTTGTGTCTGCAGGGAGGACAGAGGTTTGGAGGCTCAGCCACATGCCCCACGTATCTGCCCATTGACCTATCAGCTTCAGAGCTGTAGCTCCTGGGTGTGGCAGTGGTCGGGCTCGAGGCCCAGGCTTCTCAGGATCTCAGGCCTGAGCTGTCCTCTGAGCCCTGCCTCCTTGGAGTGTGCTGTCCTTCTGGCCCGCCTCCTGGCCTCCTTTCTTCCTCTCAACTTTGCCCTCTCTCCCTCCCTTCTTCTCTCTATTCCTCCTCTCCCTCTCCTCCTGGCAAGCAGACCACAATCCAAACTTGTTGTCAACTTCTCCCCTGCAGTTGTCCACAAGCCTTTCCAAGTTAAATATTACTCATGGCAATGAGAGCCCACTGGCAGTGCTGGGCCTGAAGGTGGACCTCTCCTTGGAGAGTGCTGGATGGAGGGGACAGCAGGCCTGCAGCAGCCCAAGCACCCCAAGCTCATCATGGGTCCCCCCAACCTCTTGCCTTGAAGCCACAGATGTGCCTATTTACCTAAGCCCTGTGCTGCAGCTGGAGTGGGCAGGGTGAGCTGGGCCACACGAGGGCCCTCCATCCACAGATCACTCTAGCCCAGTGCCAGGCTGGGGGCGGGACTGGGAACAAAACGTTCAGGGAAATAGCCTCATCTGTTTCCAATGGATTCCTCTTATCTGGCCCACAGTTTTCCCTGCAGGAAAGTATAGGGTTTGGGGTGTGGCTCAGTCAGGAACCTCAGGGGATGCCCCCACAGCAGGGGGAGGCCCAGGGCCCAGCTCCCACTTACTCCACCTTGTGGCCATGGCTGTTCCAACCCAGCCATCATCAACAGGCTGTGGCTTTGAGGTCTCCTGGGCTCACAGCAGTGCCCATCCAAGTCCCATTAACCCAGGAGAGCAGGCGCTGTGCTCTCTGCCCACCCTCTCACCCCCCACTTCCTCTCACCACCCTGTCTCCCATCCTGCGTGAGCTCTGCCTTGGGCCTTTGCCCTCTCTGGTTCCTTGTCTGAAATGCTCAGCCCTGACTCATCTGGGTTTGCACAGATGTATCTTATAGGGAGCTCCCTGATTCAGCACCCCACCTGCTGCCCCCTCGTCTATTTTTCTTTTTTTTTTTTTGAGACAGAGTCTCATTATGTTACCATTAGTAGAGCTCACAGCAATCTCAAACTCCTGGCCTCAAACGATCCTTTTACCCTCCGCAGTAGTTGGGACTACAGGCACCTGCCACTACATCCAGGTAGTTTTTAGAGACAGGGTCTTGCTCTTGCTCAGGATGGTCTTGAACTCCTGACTTCCAGCAGTCTACCCATCTCAGCTTCCCAGAGTGCTAGGTTTACAGGTGCGAGCCCCTGAACCCAGCCTGGTCTATTCTTAAGAGGAATATTTCCAACATACAATAGTTGTTGCATAAGCTCCTGAGAACAGAAACTCTCCTGCTTGTCTGTGTGCTTGGCACCCCATAAGATTGGTAGAAGAAATCAATTCCATGTTCATCCCCACCAGCCCTTGGGGTTGCAACCCCTGGCCCAGGCAAGACATGTCTGGCTGACCAGAGCCCTTGGATCTGGATCCTCTGTTCTGCCTTCAGACCAGGCAGAGCTTGGCGGTGCTGAATTGAATATGCCATGCTCACCTCTTTGTTACAGCCACGAGGACTGGCCTGGGGTTCCAAACACACAGAGAGCACACTCTGTCCTGCTGGGACTTCTCTCAAAGGTCCTCCTGTGGGCAAGGCTGGTGGGAAAGGGCCCCCACCCCCCAGGCCCAGCACACCTGATTGTGATTGGGTCTGGGGGGCTCTGGAGATGGGGCCGCCCACTTGCCTGCCTCATGCCCAGACTTGCGAGCACACCTGCCCATGTCAGACACAGGCAGGTTGAGACTTCATACCTGAAATCAAGTGGGAGAGTAGGAATGTGAGCCTTGAAATCTCTGTCTTTCAGTATCATTTCTGGGAACAGAGGCATCCGTGGGTCAACAGCTAAGTGGATGCCTGTGGTGTCTTCTTTTCCTATCAGGGTGCTGGAAGGTAGAGTGGGGCTGTGACTTTCACTGGCCTCTGCCCCCCAGCCCTGCCCTCCTACCTGAGTACCTGCTTTGGGGGCTGAGGCGAATGGGGGTGATACTGAGCAGATTTTGTCACCGGTCCCGAGACAGAATCCCCATCCCACAGGCAAGGTGGCAGATCCCATCGAGCCTAGGGGCTGGGTGGGGATCATCCCCTCACGCTTCCCTAGCTGCGAGAGGAGTGCAGGGTTTCTGGCATCACTGTGTGCTCACTGCCAAGGCTTCAGGTCATCACAGTAAATGTCTGAGTCTGCAGAAGAACATGCATTCAGGGGTGGGTTCTCTTCCTGGAAGGACTCAGGGAGCAGGTGGCCCACCTTCTACCTATCCTGGTCAGCTCTGTGTGTCCCCATCCTCAGGGCTAAGGGCAGACCTCAGGCTGACATTGCAGGGACACCTGGGTGGGCTAGGGCCTACTGCAAGTGCATGACCCAGGCATGAGGACTGCAGACCCCACTCTAGCTGCCACAGGATCAAGATTGGGATAGATCCCTGCAGAGATGGCCTGGCTCCCTAGAGCCATGTGACCTGGGGCCCAGGCACTCTGACCAACCACCCCACAGGCACTCAGCAACCCTTAGCAGACCATGCCATATGCTATCCCCAGCTTCAGCTGTGTCTGCAAGCTCCTTGGGTCCCTGCCATAGTTGCTGCATCTCTGGGGAACAAGTTTCTGTTGTGAGGGCCGCAGGGGGCTGCTGAGGCCAGGTAGGCTGCTGTCCCTCCCTCCCCAGCCACCAGGGACCTTCCAGGCAGTTCACATGGCAGGGACCCTGAGTAGGAGCGTGGCTGCTTTTGCTCCAAGTGGCAGAGAGGACAGATGTTGCTCCTAGGGTGAGCCAGAGCCAGAAGAGGCCCTGCTGTCGCCACAGACCTTGGGGTGTCAGCTTGAGGGAGTGTGGGGGTCACAAGAGGGGGCCAGGGAAGTCTCTTGCCCCAGGCAGCCTGGAGGCCTGGGAGGCAGGAAGGGGAGAGGTGACGTCATTGCCGCCTGGAATCTGCTGTTTGGAGGCGTCGCCATGGAGACAGGAAGGCTCAGGGTGGGTAAAAATAGCAAACCCAAGAGGGTGTGAGTTCCAAGAACCAGACTGAAAGGAGAGGAATACTGGAGGACAGAGGGCCCAGGCCCGAGTCTGGCGGGAGGGGCTGCCCCGTGTTCCTGGCTCTCCACCACCTACACGGTACTCAGTACTTGAGGAGGTTGCCTGGTGTGTCCCTGCCACCACTGGGAACTCTGTCCCCAAGCAGGGTGTGGCAGGGGTGATGGGCTCCCAGCAGATGGCCTCTGCAAGCACAGCCCTTTCCTCTGGAAGGGGCACAGAGCTTGTGGCTGCCCAGCCCAGCCCCGCAGGGACTTTTCCTTCCTTGGAAAGGGGAAGCGGCCATGGCCTGGTCTGCAAGATGCTTGGCTTCCCAGGCCCTGTCCAGGCCGGAACTCTGGGCCTCCGGGCAGCCTCTGGTGAGGTGGGAGGGCACAGAGCCTGAGTTCTTGCTGCCAGGGCCTCAATGCTCTTTTCCTGCCCTGATTTTGGAGCAGGGAAGGGAAGATCTTGTGAGAAAATCTTCCCCACCCCCAACCCTCTGCCTTCAGGAGCCAGGATTTTCCTTCCCTGTTCTCTCCTCTTGGGCTTAGACCAGGCATGGAAAGGATTTGATTCCTGGAAATGCCCAGTACAGACTGTCCCTTCAGCTGTGTCTCCTGGGGGTCCCCTGTGTCCTTGTGGACCCCCTCTCAATCCCAAGCCAAGGCTCCGGGTTGCTCTCCCCACGTGACCAAGTCCATGGAGAATGCCCTGCACCTTCGAGGGACTCCCTGGGCTAGTGCCACCTCTGGGAAACTGTTGTTTCTGTAGCTTCTGGGGAGGGGTCAGAGGGGAATCTCTATTCTGACCAAAGTGAAATCTAGTGCTGAAATGTCCTCCGGCTCAGGGCCTGAGGAAGACTCAGGTACCCTCAGATGGGCGAAGAATGCAGGGGCTGGACACCAATCCAGGGTAACTCCATCCTGAAGGGGAGAAAAACCTGTCCCAGGAGGGTGACAGCAGCAGATGCTCCCCTGGGCACCTGGGGTGCCCCTTCCCTCCTCTGTGCAAGGCCTGCCGGGGCCGGGCTGCCCACTGCCTCCCAGGTGCGCAGCCGGGAGCCCTTCCTCTCCGTGGACACCTTTATTCTCCAGGCAGCAGGCAGCCCTTCCTCCACATGGGGTGGGGGGCCCTGGGGCTCTCCTCTTACACCCAGACCTCCCTCCGCTTGCGGTGGAAATGGAGCCCACGTAGGGGAGCTCATTCCCCCAAGAAATAGCTTGCATGCCTTATGTAACAGTGAGCACAGGCACAACGCCTGCCAGCAATGACGGCAGGGGCGGGCGGGGCCTGCTCGGGAAACCAAGTGTGCCTCAGATTTATGAGGAGCCAGCCCAGGCCCTGCCTGGAGGGGAGAGGGGCCCAGGGCCATACAGTGGGAGGGGGCTGCTGGGCCGGGCACAAGGCGAGCCAGGTACAGGCCTGGGTCCTCACGGGTAGGAATGGCCCTGGAGGGGCTAGGGAGAAGGAGCCTGGGAGAGAGCAGTGATCAGGATGGATGCATTGTGGCCAGGCTGGGGTGCAGGGCGTGGCAAGTATTCCTCCACACGTGTGCCTGGCCAAACAGGCCATGGGCCCAGGTCCACCCTGCTCCCCAACCAGATGTCAGCAGGACATGATGTCAGAGGAAAGGGCCCTCCTAAGTCAACCAAGACCCTCCTGGGAGCCAGTCTGAGAACCTTGGGGTGTAGGAAGCCACAGAGCTCTCCCCACAGCACCAGAAGCCTGTACATCCCACCAGACATGGATGCTGGCCCTGAGGATGGCCTCTGGCTGCCTGGCCTCCCCTCCTTCTCTCCCCTTGTGGAGTCCCACTCCTACCCCAGGCTCCACATCCTCCCCTTCTAGTTTGTAGCAGGCCCAGCTGAGGGGCCAGCCCAACCCCCCTCCCTCCTGTAGGAGAGGAGAGAAGAAGGGGCTTCATGGAGTCTGTGGGGGTCCTCAGACCAGTATCCTCAAACACTGTGCAGATGGACTAGTGCTAGGCCTTGTGCAGTGTGCCTGGCCTGGACAAGCCTGGACTTAGCATTTCGGCCATTCATCTGTGCACAAAGATTTCAAGAGGGTGTGCTCACTGCTCACCTTGAGCAAGCCAGGCGAGCCCTGGCAGGAAGGGACAGCCACAGGCAGAGTGAAGGGAGTCCCAGGATCTGGGTCACTAGCCTGGATGAAGTGTGGTCGGGGCCTGGTCTTGGGAGGACAGCAGCCCCAGGGAGGTGAAACAAACCCAGCGTCAGGGCTGCTGTGCCACTGGTGACCCACAATGCTCTCTGTTGTTACCAGCAGGTCACAGTTTTGGCCCTGGGAGACCTTGGGGAGCAGAGCAGCACCCCTGCTTTGGCAGGTGCTGGCTGAAGCCTTCCAGTGGGCTAGGATGGTGCCATTCTGCCCCAAGTGTCCTCCCAAGTTCTTGGCTTCCCCTCTGTTCCAGCAATGCCACAGCCCCACCCCCACACCTTACATGCCACCTTTCTGGCCTTAGAGCCCTGGGCCCAGCAAAGCGCTTACAGGCATAAGGACGAAGCGGTCACTCTGTGATCGGTGGCGTGGCTAGAGCCCCAGGCAGGCCGTGCGGCACACTCTGAAGCTGGACAGGGTGCCTTGGGGGACAGGGTCCAGTGGGTGGGGGTGGCCATAGGCCACCAGGTAGGCCGTCCTCAGCTTGCAGCTCCTCCAGGACAGGCCTTGCCAGAGCATCTCACCTGCTGTGCACAGGCTGTGGACTTGTACCTGGAGCCAGGCTGTTGGGGGATGTGGGGGGTGGCAGCCCCAGGCAGCCTATGTGCCCCTCTCTTGTTCCTGTTCATTCCTCCTGCTACTATCTTTATACTTGGAGGTCCCCCATGCTACTTCCTGCAGAGGAAGTAGTCCCAGAGCCAGCTTTGCCATACCATCCTAGAGCTTGGGGCAGGGCCTATCACACCCTGGGTGTAGGCCCAGAGGTGGCATCAGGTGACCATTTGGTTCTCTCCAGGCTGCTGGAGGCTGGACAGCCCCACTGTTGGTTGTCCCACCAGACTTTCTTTAGCAGCAGAGGCCAGGACTGCCCACAGTGGGAGTGGACAGGAGCTGGGCACAGTGCTGGGTAAAGTGTCATCCCCTCACATGCCTAGCCCCGGCTGCAGCATGATATGGGCCCACCCTCTGGTCCCCAATGACCACAAGGGCATGACTGTGCACAAGCACACCCATGGCTAGGCACTCTGCTCAGCACATCCCATGTGTCACCTCAGTTGATCCTAAGAGGCAAGTTTTGGCTGGATGTTGGGACCCACGGATAACCCTGAGCAGGCCCTGGCTCTGGGACCACCCCAGGGGAGGGACGAGTAGCCGTTGTCTGGGCTGTGCGGCTGACCCCACAGGTGGGGTTAGGTCCCTCTCAGCCAGAACAGCCCAGAAAGAAACAATAGGGAAGGTAGAGGAAACTGAAAGCAGCTTCTTTAAAAAATTAGAGAGTGTGGGTCAGCACTCTCTAGCATTTTCAAAGATGAAAATGAGAAATATCTGTAGTTTCTTCATTCGGCAGAAACTACTTTCTTGCTTTATGATACAGGAACTGAATTCTAAGTACCAAGTCAGCTACATCCAGGAATTTTGATTGACAGCGTTTTCCTTACCATTCAACGTAAAACATTTCGTGATTTCCATCTTGATTCCTTCTTTAATCGATGACTTATTCAAAGTGTATTCTGTAATGTCCCAGATGGTGGTGTTTTTTGATGGGAATGTGAACTCATTATTCTTTGTTACTTATTTTTAGTTGAGAGTTCTAGTTTGTTTATTTTAATTTTACTAAAGAAATACAGATATGTAAATGAGAGGAATAAAAAGAACCCCCAAAGTTAGGACAGTTTCAATATGTCTGCAGGACTCGCCAGCTCCCTCTGCCCCTGCCCCGTGGCCCAGTATGCCAGGCATATCACACTCAGTTCTTTCAGCTGTTTCTTGTCTTATTTCTCTTCACATTTCTAATGTGTGTGCTCTTTCTGCTCCTAGTGGCTTTGCATGTGGTGAGATGTCACTGGTGAATGAGGACTTTTAGCTCTTCCCTAGTGCCTCCTGCCCCACCACACCTTCTCTTCTTCTGCCTTCCCAAATAAGCCATTTCATCATTTTTGGCTAAGCTGTTGACACCCTCATAACCATGTAAATACTATTCACTGCTGAGCTAAGTAGTGAACTCTGCTTAGATTTTCTCTTTGTTTTTCCTGGAGTTCGTATTTTCCTTGCTTTCTTTTTTCAAATGCTGAGTTTTCTCTGTGTCAAAAGCTAATCCCACCTACCTCTTCCAACAAACCCTTTCACAGTGTTTGATCCCATCACCAGAGTCTCACTTTCCATTGGTTCCACGGTGTCCTGGAGCCCTCTGTCCATCTGTCTTGGCTGCTCTCAAGGCCCCACATCTATGCTGGTAGGCAGTTTTCTGTCTTCTCCATGGACTGGACGTTGTCTTCTTATCTCTTGACATTATAGAAGCCCAGTTCCAGATCCCCTTTCAGAAAGGGATGTTCTCATGACTCTGTGCCATGCTAGCCTAAACCACCAGCCCTCAGTGGACATGAGGCCAGGCCTAAGCCTTATCTTGGCCGTTCAGCCTTCACACGCTCGCCCCTGTGGCTCAGGTGTGATCTTTTCTGGCTCTGCACAGATTTCTACCTTGTACATTTTTAGAGAACACTAAAAAACCATATCCATTCTCTCCAGCACGTGTTCGTGCTTGGACTAGAGGAATCCTGCGCTAGGTGGCTGGAGGCAATGCCCTCCCATCTGTGATTTCTCAGGCCTGGCATTTCCATAGCCTCAGCTGGGGCCGCTCTGCAGCTCAATCTCTGCCAACCAAATGGAGAATTCATGCCTCCTTTCTCTTCCTAGCATTTTTTTTTTTTTTAATTTTGCTTTCAATTTCAACTTTCACTCATCTTAGTTTGAAGTTTTGTGTTTTTTTTTTTCTTTTTTCTTTTCTTCCTTTAGCGATTCTCTTGCCCTTTGCCTCCCAAGTAGCTGGGACTATAGGCACCCACCACAATACCTGGCTTTTTTTTAGGTAGAGATGGGGGTCTCACTCTGGCTCACTCCAGCTCATGCTGGTCTCAAACCTCTGAGCTCAGGTAATCTACCCGCCTCGGCCTCCCACAGTGCTAGGACTACAGGTGTGAGCCATCACGCCTGGAACCCTCCTAGCATTTTTAAAAATAAAATTTGCATTTTGACATAATCTAAAGCTTAGAGAAAAGTTGCAAGAATAGTACCAAAACTTTTCCCCCTTGAAGCGTTTGTGAGTCTGTTGCCAACACAGTGCTCTACCACTGTGTCCTTAGACACCCCAATGTGACTGTCCCGGGCAGGTCCTGGGCTTTCTCATTGTTCCAGTATTGTCTCCTGTGGTAACAAGGCCCATGACATACTGAGTTTTCAGGCCAGAACGTTACTCAGCCTTTTCCTGACTGCTGTGACCCTGATGGCTGCAAAGCATCCAGACCAGGCCTTCTAAAGAGAGCCCCTGGATGTGTTTGTCTGAGGTCTTATCCCATTTAGGTGTTGCTTATGCTTCTTTGGCAGGAAAGTTGCAGGCATGTGGCTGTGGGCAGCTCATCCCACTCTGGGAGGTGGGCAGGGTTTCGATTGATCCAATTTCTGGCAGGGTCCACTCTGATCTCTTGGTTAAGGTAGTGTCAACCAGAGTCTCTACCGGAACTAACTTTTCCCCCCTTAGACAAATAAACATTTTGTGGGAAGATACTTTTGTTTTTGAGACAGAGTCTTTATTGCCCTCGGTAGAGTGCCATGGCATCACACTGCTCACAGCAACCTCCAACTCTTGGGCTTAGGCGATTCTCTTGCCTCAGCCTCCTGAGCAGATGGGACTACAGGCACCCGCCACAATGCCTGGCTATTTTTTTGTTGCAGTTTGGCTGGGGCTGGGTTTGAACCCGCCACCCTCGGTATATGGGGCCAGCGCCCTGCCCGCTGAGCCACAGGTGCCACCTGTGGGGAGATACTTTTAAACTGTGAAAATAGTTCTCTTCAAACTTTCAACTCCTTACTATATTCATTTTTTATGTTTTGAGACAGGGTCTCCCTCTGTTACCTGGCCTAGAGTGCCATGGTGTCATCATAGCTCACAGCAACTTCAGACTCCTAAGTTCAAGTGATCCACCTGCCTCAGCCTCTCAAGTAACTGGGACTTGTCTTCCATGACACCTGGCTAGTTTTCTTTTCTTTTCTTTCTTTTTTTTTTTTTGGTAGAGACAGAGTCTCACTTTATCACCCTCGGTAGAGTGCCGTGGCGTCACACAGCTCACAGCAACCTGCAACTCCTGGGCTTAGGCAATTCTCTTGTCTCAACCTCCCGAGTAGCTGGCACTACAGGCACCCGCCACAATGCCCGGCTATTTTTTTGTTGCAGTTTGGCTGGTGCTGGGTTTGAACCCGCCACCCTCGGTATATAGGACCGGTGCCCTACTCACTGAGCCACAGGTGCCACCCTAGTTTTTCTATTTTTGTTAGAGGTGGGTCTTTTTGTTAGAGGTGAGCTGTGATGCCCCGACACTCTATTGAGGGCAACCTGGTGAGACTCTTGTCTCAAAATAAATAAATAAACAAATACTAAAACTTGTATGGACTCATGGTTTCCTCTTTTATTCTATGGTCATGACCCATTACTATTATTTTCATCTGTTGCTATCATTGCTACATCTGATTTGGACAGTAGGAGCCCCTTTAGTCTGACTCTGCCCCCTTTCCACATGTCCCTTAGCTCTTGTCCTATACTCTTTTTCCCTGCCCCAGCCCTAGGGTCAGCCGTTTCTCCCAAGAAACACCAGTTCTTTTCAGAGAATGGAGATTAGAAACCAACATCAGGGTTCTTGGTGTGCTCATTGCTGTTGGGGTGTCCCTCCTCTCAAGAGCCTCTCAGAGGACAGAGGTAGGGATATAAGTATATTTTTGCACAAACACACAGTTATATCAGTAGTTTTGTTTTTTATTGACATGTGTGAGATCCCACGGGTATCAGCAATTTCCACCTACCACCCCAGGGTTCATTTTTCCCTTGCCATATTTTAATTCCCATCTCTGACAGTAAGAAATCTGACTCTTGTAACCGGAACACATTTCCTTATTTGTTATTTATTTTTTTTTTTTTTGAGACAGAGTCTCACTATGTCGCGCTGGGTAGAGTGCTGGGGCGTCACAGCGCACAGCAACCTCAAACTCTTGGGTTCAGGCGATTCTCTTGATTCAGCCTCCCAAGTAGCTGGGACTACAGGCGACCACCACAACGCCCAGCTATTTTTGGTTGCAGTTGTCATTGTTGGTTAGATGGCCCGGGCTGGGTTTGAACCCGCCAACTTTGGTGTATGTGGCTGGCGCTGTAACCACTGTGCTACAGGCACCAAGCCAAATTTCCTTATTTGGTTGGTCTTGATCTCCCTGCTCCAGTGGATATCCCTTACCCCTTTGGGCTCTGACTGCTCAGGGCTGCCCCCGGGGAGGCCTCCGCACCCTGTGCTCTGACAGAGGACTCTGCTCCACAGAGAAGGGAGGAGGCTTTGCAACTGCACTCCTGGTGCCATGTCTTGTGCTACACGAGATTGCCTCCCAAATTAACTGCTTGCACTCAAATCTTTGTGTCAAGCCTGTGTTTGGTGCAGCCCAAACTAAGACAAAATTCTTTTCTAAATTTTTATAAGCGTATGTTACGGGAGTAATTTTTTTTTTGTTTTTTTACAGTAACTTAGCACTTTCCTGATAATGGCAGTTTGTGCCTGGCTACCACAACACTTTTCCTTCTGCTTCCCAAAGAGGAGGGCGGGGTAAAGCAGAGCTGGTCTGCAGCCGGAAGCTGTCTTGTCTGTCTGGCCAGTGCTGGCCCTTACAGTGCATTGTCAACTCTCACACAGGGACGGAGCGGCACAGGGCAGAACTTGTCTCGGCGCCTGCAGTGATAGGTGGTGCTTATTTAATGAGGGGTGAAGGCATGACCAGCTGCCCAAGCCCATCAGTGTGGCAGGTCTCAGGGACCTAGTTGGGAGGCCTGGTGCAGGGGAGCCCTGCCCCTGTCTGCATTCTGGGGCTTCTCCGGACAGGCGCCGAGGCCAGCATACTCCACCATCTACCTACTGACTTGGTGGTCCAAGTTGGTGAATGGCCAGAGCAGCTGCTGGGAGGGGCTGAGAGGAGGAAGCCAGGTGGCAGTCCCTCTCTGGGCTCCAGGAGAAAACAGGGCCCTGAGGCCTCCATCTAGGCCTGGCCACCTCTGACCCTTGTGGGTGGTGGGGTGGGCTGCTCCAGAAACTCCAACATCTTTTGAGTGGGGGACAGGCTTTGGAGTCCACTGAAGGTGGAGGTAACTTCAGAGGGCACCTTTAGACACCCCCCCGCTTCTTGGGACCTTCACCCCTCATCTGATTCTCCCACACCCTTTCTGTCCCCTGACCTTTGCCCTATGCCTGCACATGGCTGCTTCTCTGGGATTCGGCAGCTTGAGGGAAGCATCGGCCCCCGGCCTGGGCCCAGCAGAGCATCTGAGCAGGCCCTACCAGTCCTGAGCCGGTGTTCTGGGCCTGCCCAGGGCTCCTGCTCCTCTCGAGCAGCAGGAGGAATTCCTCACCTGACTGGAGATGCTTCCCAGGAGGCCCTGGGCTGGGCTCTGTGGTACCTTCTTTGGATCACAATATGCCTGAGTTTTACAGAATTCAAATCCAGATGGAAGGAAGTGACTCCCGCAAGTGCAACATTTCTATTTTTTTTGGTCCAAAATGTGGGCCAACAAAACCATCTCTGGGAAAACAAATAAGATATCCCTTTTCTTTGTTTTTTACATATCCTTTTTAAAGAAACATCTTTGTACGCAGTTTTCTTAAGTATGAACATCCAGAGAAGCTGTGCGTTGGGGCCTCTGATTTCTGGGAAGAGTGTGGGGGACACAGGGCAATGATGACAGGCCAGTGGCAGCATAGGAAGGGGTCCTGGAGCCCTGCACCCTGAATCCAAGCCCTTCCCTAAGGTCACCTGGCCCTGCCTCAGAGGTGACCAGGGTCTGCACAGATGCCCAGCAGTGCCCAGAGCAGAAGTTGTGCTCAGGAGTGCTGGTTTGGCATTGTTCCATTCTACTGGGGAAGGTGAGAACAGGTCACAGTTGATGGTCACCCAGGCTGGAGTGGGCATGGCCCTCTCAGCAGGCCAGTGTGGGAAAAAGGGTGATGCCCAGTTTGGCTGGACTGTCCTTCCACCTCTGGTTGAGCATGGCTAGGGCTGTCCCTGGTTTTAAGTGCCTGCTCTCAGGCCTCTGGGGAATGCTGCCTCTTCTGGGAACTACCTGGCCAGATCATCCAGTTGTGGGGGCTGTGGGCTTCTCTCCCACGGCCCTCCCTGGCTTGTCTCTCTTCCACAACACAGCCAGTGTGTGGAGGGACAAATGGAGTATGTCACTGTGGTTATGACCCTGGCCCTGTAGGCTGCAGGGTGGGGGTCACGCAGACAGTAACCCAAGACACATGGGGGCTGAGCTCCGAGGAGCCACCCTGGGGCTGGCCCTGGCAGCGACCTGTCTGGGGAGCTCCTTCTTCTTGCCAACGCAGGGCCATCCACCTCAGGCCGAAAGCCCCCACTCCATAGAGCGAGAAGGGCCCCAGGCTGGCCGGGGGCAGGTGCGGCTGCTGGCTGCTGCCAATTATGCCCGGGACTGGGGACTGACTGTGTCTCTCTGGCATCTCCAGGTCATGCTGATCGTGTCTGTCTCGAGAGTGGGGTCCCTGCGTGTTGCAATCCTAAAGTGCACACAGTAGCCTCATAAGGGTTGTGGGGCTTCCCCCTTGTATGTACGATCCTAGGTTCCCCTGATGCCCCGGTGTGCTGGGTGGCTTCCCTCAGCTGCGCTGTCTTGATGAGAAGACTTAGGGCGCGAGGCTAGGCCTCCCTGTCGCGCAGACCCGCCTCTGAGCTGGTCTGCGGTTGTGGCAGAGCCCTGTGGGTTTCTGGGCCCCGGCGGCGGCGGGGCGGGCCCCTTCCCAGCCGCGTAGTAAAGGGCCTGGGCCGGAAGGGGGGCCCGGCTGCGGCCGCCGCCGAACGTCCTTCGAGAGGGAGGGGCGAACGGGGCCGAGCGAGGACGAGCGGGGCCGAGTCGCGATGGGCGGGGCCGAGCGTGCCCGAGTCCCAGCCGAGCGAAGCCGAGCGCGGCCGAGTCCGGGCGGGGAGCGCGCTTTCCTGGAAGAGCGCGGCGAGGAGTGGGTCACATTCTTGGCCGGCGCTGCGGCTGAGGCGGACGCACGGCAACAAACAGCGCGGGGGGCGGGACCGGCGCGGGGCGGGGCGGTGGCGCGGGGCGGGGCGGCGCGGCAGCGGCGTGAGCTAAGCGCCGGGCGCTCAGTCCGAGCCGGAGCGAGCCGCCGGGAGGATGTACGCCGAGCGCCCCGAGCCCCGCGCCACCGCCGCGCTCTGAGGGCCGCGGACCAGAGGCGCCTCCGCCGCCGCGGTAGCCGCGCGCGCAGGCGGGCGGGCCGCGGAGCCGGCGGGCGGGCGGGCCGGGGGCCGGCGGCGGGCGCGACGCGGCCGGCCAGCGCCGCCGGGACGAGCCGGGCGGGCGCCGCGCGGTGGGAGGAGCGGGGCGGCGGCGGCGCGCCGCGCGAGGACGGCCCGGCGGGCCCCGCGCCCGCGCCCCCGCTCCTCCCGGGCCCCTCGGCCTCGGCCGCCGCGGCGATTCGCGCCTCGCGGCGCCGGCACCTGCCCGCGCGCCCCCCGCGAGCCCCGGGCCCGCGAGCGTTGGCGTTGGCGTTGGCGGCGCGCGCCGGGGCATGCCCCGCGCCTAGAGCCCGGGGGGCGCGCGGGGGGCGCGCGGGGGGCCCGGGCGGCGGCGGCGGGCGCGGCGCGGGGCGCGTGGATGTGGCGGCGGGCCCGGGCGGCGGCGGGCTCCAGCGGCGGGACCCTTTCGCCCCGCCCGCCTTCCCCTTCCCGCCCCCGGGCGAGGCCGAGGCCGCGGCCGTGATCGGTCGGGAGCCGGCGGTGGGGGGCGGCCGGGGCCGGGGCCGCGGGCGCCGCCGGGGCGCGCGGGGCGGCGGCGGGGGCCGCGGGGGCCCGGGCGCACGGGAGCGAGAGCGGCCCGGGGATCCGGAGCGCACCATGGAGGCGGCAGCGGGCGGCCGGGGCGGCTTCCAGCCGCACCCGGGGCTGCAGAAGACGCTGGAGCAGTTCCACCTGAGCTCCATGAGCTCGCTAGGCGGCCCGGCCGCTTTCTCGGCGCGCTGGGCGCAGGAGGCCTACAAGAAGGAGAGCGCCAAGGAGGCGGGCGCGGCCGCGGTGCCAGCGCCGGTGCCCGCAGCCGCCGAGCCGCCGCCCGTGTTGCACCTGCCCGCCATCCAGCCGCCGCCGCCCGTGCTGCCCGGGCCCTTCTTCATGCCGTCCGACCGCTCCACCGAGCGTTGCGAGACCGTGCTGGAGGGCGAGACCATCTCGTGCTTCGTGGTGGGCGGTGAGAAGCGGCTGTGCCTGCCGCAGATCCTCAATTCGGTGCTGCGCGACTTCTCGCTGCAGCAAATCAACTCAGTGTGCGATGAGCTCCACATCTACTGCTCGCGCTGCACGGCCGACCAGCTGGAGATTCTCAAAGTCATGGGCATCCTGCCCTTCTCGGCGCCCTCGTGCGGGCTCATCACCAAGACGGACGCCGAGCGCCTGTGCAACGCGCTGCTCTACGGCGGCGCCTACCCGCCGCCCTGCAAGAAGGAGCTGGCCGCCAGCCTGGCGCGGGGCCTGGAGCTCAGCGAGCGCAGCGTGCGCGTGTACCACGAATGCTTCGGCAAGTGCAAGGGGCTGCTGGTGCCCGAGCTCTACAGCAGCCCCAGCGCCGCCTGCATCCAGTGCCTCGACTGCCGGCTCATGTACCCGCCGCACAAGTTCGTGGTGCACTCGCATAAAGCCCTTGAGAACCGGACTTGCCACTGGGGCTTCGACTCGGCCAACTGGCGGGCCTACATCCTGCTGAGCCAGGACTACACGGGCAAGGAAGAGCAGGCACGCCTGGGCCGCTGCCTGGACGACGTGAAGGAGAAGTTCGACTACGGAAACAAGTACAAGAGGCGGGTACCCCGGGTGAGTGTCCTGGGCCTGGGAGCTGGGGCAGCACCACCTGGGTGGGGGCCCTCTGGGGTCTCAGGCTTGGCTTCCAAAGGCTGCCTGGCTCGGGGTCTCTGCGTTTTGCTTTGTTCTGAGCAAATGCAGGGCATTGTCAGCGTTCCCATGGCCAGGGGCCCATGGTTTGGAAGGTTCTCTTGCCTGACCCCTGATGTGACCCCGGGGAGCCAGGTCTGGTGGGTAACAAAGCTCTCCCCTCCACCCACCCACAACCATCACCCAGATAGGCTGGATTGGGGGGGGGGGGGCGGGGGTCTCAGTCCTTAAGTGCTTGCCCTGAGAAAGAGGCCTGCTCTGGGCTGTGGGACATAAGATCTGCAAGGATCCAGGCTGTAAGACTTAGCTGAGGTTTTTAGGGCCTCCACGAGGTTGCTGTCCTCATCCCAAAGCCTCAGACAGACTTGCAGATGGGGGCGGTTGCCTTCTCTTGGCTCCCAGGAACAGAGCTTCAGCAAGGCAGGGCCTGATTTGCCACCAGCTCCCTAATTGTGCCTTTAAGCCTTGGGACGCAGATGAAGCCAGGGGTCTGGGCTGCGTGGCAGGGGCCCAGATTTGGTGGCCCCAGCCCTGCCTGCGTTCCCTGGGTCCGCACAAATCCCAGAGACCCCTGTGAGTGGTGAGGGCCACTGGTCCCCGGGCTCTGGCTTGGTCAGCGGGCTTCCAGGCTTGAGAGTTGGAGTTTCTGGCCACCTATGGTTTGTTTGGGACTCACCCATTTCCTTCTTTGCTCTGAAACGCAGAAGGGTGCGGTGCTGAGGGCCGGCCGGGCGTTGTTGTTTGCCAGTTGGAGGATCTGTGGGATCCGGCCTGGGCAGCTCCCAGGCCTCTGGACATGGAAACCATTTGCTGGAGGCCTGGGGAACTTTCCGTTGCACACCTCCCTGAGTATTTGTAACTTTTCTTTTAAATATCCAGGCTTATTAAATTGCACACAGAGAATGCTGCATTGGCTCAGCTATTCTTGGGAGGCCTAATTAATTCAGCTATTGCATCAAACTTTTTTTCTGAATCTGTGAATAGATGCTTCAGCCCGGTTTTCTCTGGGCGCCCCTCCAGCGGAGTGTCAGAGTCGGGGGGAGGAGGGGCTGTGGATGGAAACAAGGGGCTGTCGCCTGTTTAGAGGGGGCTGTTAAGCGTTTGTGTGCATGTGTGTTCAGTGGTGTCCCTGTCCCTGGCTGGGCTGGAGCTAGGGTGGCAGCCATCTGCAGATACCCTCTGGGTCGGGGGAGGATGCTGGCGGTGGAGCTGGAGACACCCCAGTGGGCTTTAGATGGGGAGAGGGGTTGGGGTGGACGTGGTGGTGTTCCCTGTGAGGTGGGGGGCCTTCCCTTGGGGCCAGCACCCCTGCTCAAGGAGACCATGTGTGTGGGGATGTGGTGGGCTCTTGGTCAGACGGGTGTGGGTTGTCTGTGGCCTGAGCGTCACTTATCTCATCTGAGCAGGGTGTGTCTGTGTTTGTTTTTGTCCGACTCTGGGCCATGTGTGTTTGTGGTCTTTCTGTCTTCCTGGGGTTTGCTGGGGCTGGTGCAGTGGCTGGCTGCACCTCTTTGTCATAGCTATGGCCCAGTGGTGCCGAGGTCATTTGGTTTCTCCCCCCCTTGCAGCAGGCCCTGTGGTCCTGGGTGCTAGGGCCCCAGGTCTCAGGGAAAACCTGGTCTTGTCATGGGGTGGACCTGCAGTTTCTTCCAGTCACTTCAACTGATGCTCTGGGGCTGCCTTTCCCTTTGGGGCTTCTAGTGTGGCTCTGGAATTTCATTTACTGAGTGAGAAAGGGCTCCCGAGCCATGAGGAGACATGCTCAGTGTGATTGGTGGGTCTCTGGCCTAAGGGGCAGCTCAACCCTGCCCTGGCACTCATGGCTTCAGTCTGGGTCCCTGCACATTTGCCAGCTCCTGAGTGCTTTCTGACAAGGGACTGGAGGGCTGCTTCGTCCTTCAGGTGGGCACTTGCCCACCTGCTCCGTGGCCTGGGCATGCTGTAGTGGGCAGGGGCTGCTCCCACGCATGACTCGTGACTATAGTTGGCAGTTCTGGGCCACATGGCCACCCTGAGGCTCCCCTAGACCCTGCACTTGCTTGTCTGTGTGCACAGGGCACCACGTGGGAAGGAATATCAGTGCCAGGGTGGGCGTGGACACATGCTGTGACCCCTTGTCCTAGAGGGAGTGGCCAGGCAGCCCCCCAGCCTCTGTTGATCTTGAGGGGCCCCTCCTACTCGCCTCTTGATAGCTCGTTCTTGAGGTAGATTTTGATTTTTTCACTTCCTTTGTGGCTTATTTTAATATTTTTGATCTACTGAGGACGAGGGCAGAGGAACAAAGAATGTACTGGAACCATCTTTGTGGGGCCTGCTGTTCCCAGCAGGCGCTTGGGTTCTGCTGAAGGGGAGGGTGCTGGATGCCTTCTGGGTGCCTACAAGGCATGGGCCCTGTTTGTGCCAGAGTGGACAGGGTCGCTGCTTCTCTGCCACTGCGGTGGGGCGAGGCCCGTGATATCCCCAGGGTCCATCACGCCCTCGTTACCTTTGCCTGTCTAGCTTTGTTGGCAGCCTGGCCATGGTGGGGTCATGCTTCCTGTAGTTGCTTCAGCATGGAACTGAGCCGGAGGTGGGGCTCCAGCTTCCAGCCCCGGAAAACCTGTGGGCGGACGGCCAGGCTGGAGGCCTTGACATGTCAGCAGCACCATGACACTGGGAAGGACTAGCAGTTCTCAGTGGTGTCCTGATGGCATGGAGGGCAGAGGAACTGTCCACCCTGCCTGGTGGCCATCAGGCCCAGCTTTCTTCCTGTGGTGTAACTTGGAAGACCAGGCAGACTGCCCGGTTTCCTGGCAAGTTACCTCTCAGGGACCCTCGTGGCCACTGTCCTGGGCTAGTGCAATTGGTTTTGTGTCCCCATTTTGTCCCTCACTGGTTTTGTGATTTAAACACATTGCTCAGCCTCTGCCTCATTCTCCTTGGATAAACTGGAGGCCACTGCCTTGTTGATCTTGGGTGTTTATATCTGACCATGGTGGGGTGTGGATAGGTTTTGCTGCTGGGAAACACGGCAAAGAGGCACTTCTGAGCCTTACCTGCCCCACCCCTCTTCTCTGCCCAGGGGCGCTCTGTCCCTTTTTCTCTGGTTGTCTGATAGCTCTTGGTCTGGACAGGCCTCCGTCTGTGCTCGGGCACTTTCAGAAAGGGAGACAGTGTGGCAGTGTGCGCTGCCATTTGGCCTGCTGCCTGGGACACGGCTCCTCGTCCCACAGGACATCTTGCTGGGCAACTTAGTGCTGGCCTTTCAGGCTGACGACGAGGTGGTGCCTCCTGAGGCAGCAGCCGTGCCGCTGCAATGGGGGCTCCTCTCAGCTGCTGCCTGTGGTTGGAACACTTCTTGACTGGAGGTTTGCGTAGTGCAGGTCGTTGTTCCCCTGCCCTTCAGACGCCGGGTTCCCAGAGGGGCCTATCAGGTGGAACTGCTGTTTTCTGTGTGAGTCGAGGTGCCCCTTAGGGGGACGAGGACTGATGGTCACTTGGTTTGAGTTGCCTGCCACCCCACTGGTCAGTCACTGGTCAGGGGCAGACACCTGGCCAGGAAGGGAGTGCTGGGCTTTGGGACCCTTTGTAAATAAGTTGCATTTTGCTCTTTTAAGCCAGAGTGACCCCGGGAAGGGGCAGCATCAGGAGCTGGAGCTGACCTGTTTTTTCCTGGACCCATCGAGACAGCGGTCATTGCAGTATCTGGGCCTGCACTCAGGCAGATGCCCGCATTTGGGGGCCTGCTTCAGAGGGGCTTGCTGTGTGTCCTCCTCAAGGTGCCTGGGGCCTTGTGTTGGTTTCTCAGTCCAGAAGGAAGGCCAGCGGGGTTGGCTTTCTCAAGGGGAGAAGCAGTGACTCAAGAATGGGCTCTGGCTCCTGTCTGCCCCATGGACCCAGGAAGGGGGGGGCCCTGGATGCCCACCCTGCCCACTCCTGCCTGGTGCCCTCTGTCCCCCTGCAGGATGCAGAGAGCAGAGGGAGCAGAGCCTGTGTAGGTCGCTCTCCTGGCATGTCGGTCTATCTGGGACGTGGGCTGAACCCCTCCCTAGCCTTCTGGGGCAGCAGGCTCCTTGAGTGGCCTCACCTGTGTCCTGAGTACAGGGCAGTGTGGAGCTGTGGGGGAGTAAGGTCAGTGACTTCCAGCGTCTTGTTTCCCAACCTTTTCTGCAGCTGGTTGGTGTAGTGTCTGTCTCAGAATCGGGGACAGACAGGATACTGCATGTGAGGAAGTCTGGGCTGAGTGTGACCCAGCCCCGCCTGGAGCCTAGGTTGGGACTGCGCCACACCCAGGCGGGGCCTGGGGGAGGAGGTGGCAGGGCCAGGCCAGCGCCCTGGCCGTCTGGCAGGAGGTGTCCACCACTGGCTGGGCTCTCTGTGGCAATAATGTGTCTCTTTCTAAGGATTGCGAAAGTTTGGGGAGGGTTTCTCCACTGGAAGAATTATGCAAGTTTCAACTGAAATGTTTTTAAAAAGTTTCTTTGTTTTGAGTCAAAATACAGAGGCTGAATTATTTCCTTAAAATCTGGGAGAACTGAGAAGGAAGGAAAATGCTCTTCCCCTCCTGACTGCCGGCCCCTGGGGCAGGGGTGGGGGTATGGAGGGAGCCCTGGAGACTGACCTTTTACATCTGAGGGCTGATCCCCTTCCTGCCCTGGCCGTCACCTGCATGGGTGGAAGTGGGTTCTGGTCAGTGTCCAGCACAATCATGGATGGTGTCCCTGGGGGCCACTTGTGGCAGTGGGGACCATGAGGTCACCTTCTTGTTCGGGCAAACCTTAACAAATCTGCCTCCACCTGACCCCTCAGGGCTTGGTCGCTGCTCTGGAGAGCAGGTGCCGCCTTGCTGTCTGTTGACAGGGGAGCACTTGGTACATCCTGGTGGGAACTTTGGTTAGTGACAGCTCCCAGCACAGCATCTTGTGGGTCTGAGAGCCTGTCCCAGCGGGCCTGTCTCCCAGCACATTCCTTGCTGGGGACAGGGGTGTCCTGCAGCTCTGGGATGTGCTGCCATGGGCGTCTACTATTTGTTAAAATGACAGAGCACATTCGGGCGTGGACTTCAAATGAGGGAAAAAGGACGCTGCTGATATCTGGGAGAAGGACTGAATGGGTGGAGCACCCACACTGCCAGGGTCCTGCTTTGGCCTTTGCTTTATTTGAGTAATTCTCCTGTCTTTGGGCGGAGACAGAGACAGATGAAGGGCATCAGGAGAGGAGTTGGCATGAACCTGGAAGTAACTGAGATTCTGTGTTGGCATTTGGCATTTACATTTGTACTTTTTGGCTTACAAAGATTCAAAGAGTGCTCTGGCTTAGAGATTTTGCAGCTGCAGGCAGTGGACTGGGAAGTCCAGGTGTGATACTCATCCTGCTCTGGGGGTCATGTGTGGGGCTGTTTTGGGGGCTGCTTTGGGGCTAGAGCAACCAGTCATTGCTGAGCTGAGTGGAGCCTGAGGCCACTGGCTGTCGTGGGTCATCAGCAGCTGTGCTCTTGGGCTAGAAAAGGGAACGTGGTCCCCTGCAGGAGTAGAGGTAGGATCTTCCTCAGATGTCTGTCTTTTCCTGCCCCTTTTGTGTTTTGGAGAAAGTGGTCCACGCAGGCGCTCCCTCCTTGGGTCTATGGTGGAGTGCTCAGAATGCACTGCAATGTTACCCGTGGTTGGGGGGCACACTTGTATTATTCCTGACTTCAGTCCTGCCTGGACGGGCCCTGACTGTGGCATCCTTTGAAAGAAACGACCCCTGCAGGAAACGGACTCCTACAGTCTCACGTGCCTCAGGTTGGTGGCCTTGGGCTAGGCTTGTCCTACTGGGTATAGGCCAGGGTCTGGCAGAGGCAAGGGTGTCTTTTTTTTTTTTTTAGACAGTCTCACTATGTCGCCCTCAGTAGAGTGCAGTGGCATCACAGCTTACAGCAACCTCAAACTCTTGGGCTCAAGCGATTCTCTTGCCTCAGCCTCCCAAGGCCCGGCTGTTTTTTGTTGCAGTTGTTATTGTTGGTTAACTGGCCCGGGTAGGTTAGTTGGTTTGAACCCGCCAACTTCGGTGTATGTGGCTGGCGCCATAACCACTGTGCTATGAGTGCCAAGCCAAAATGTAACTTTTGATATTTTTGGCAAGGGTGTCTTGTTGGGACTTGGTATGTGGCACACAGTGTTCTGGGGGCCCAGGCACTGACCATGCTCAGGTTTGGCCAGTCCCCTTCCTAACTCATGCCCTGCACTGAGCTCCATCCGTGGGGATCCTCAGAGGCCTGTGCCTTCTGGGGAGGTTAATGGAGGCCTTTTGGACTCCACCTAGGACAGGAATTTAAAGAGCTGACCTGCCTAGAGAGGCTGGTGTTTAGCAGGTCCAGTGCATATGTTTTCAGGGGCTTCTCTGCCAGGTGCTGTGCTGGGGCCAGCCTGTGGTCCCTGCTTGGTGTGGCCCATTGTGGTCAGGGCAGGATTAGAGTGGGCGTATCTGGGCCCCATCCCTCCCCTGACAATCCCTGGAGGTTTGTTCAAGAGGAGTTACGTCACTTGGGGAACTCAGACTGTTCCTGGAAAGCAGTTTGTCCTTGTGTATCCCTGCCTGGCCCCCTAGGCCGCTGTCTCTGCATGGCAGTGGACGAGGGTCACAGCTGCCCTGGCACTCTGGTTTTCCCTGGCTGTGATTCCTCTGGCAGCTGGGCGGAGTAGGGCCTCTGTGCTCTGAACATGCTGTTCCATGCTGCCCTGCAAGGTAGCAGCAGCCCTACCTGGCCCTCCATGGTACTCGTGGGGCCCCTGGACACAGGAACTTCCTGCCACACTGGTCCCTGATGCCCGAGGGTAGTGGCAGCTGTATGGCTTCCTCTCTGGAGGTGGTGAGAGCCTGTGGCACTGGGGTGAGGGACTCCTGTGTTGGAGGCAAGCGGGGTCTGGACTTGGAGCCCTGGTCTGGGGTGGGTGGGGCAGCCAGCCACGTGGGCAGTGCATGGGCACTCATGTGGCGCTGAGAGTGCGTGTGTCTCCTGAGCCATGTGCGCTGCCAAATGTTCAGTGACCTAGTGAAGGATGTGTTTAGAGTCAGTGCTGCTGCCAGGCCAGGCCGTGGGGTCTGTGCTGATGAGGGCCTGGCATCTGCCCTCCCCCTGCACTGAGGGGCCTGCCGTAGAGTGGCCTAGGGTGGGAGACCTGAGGGAGGTGGGGACCCGCACCTGGTCCTGGATGCGGCTGGCGGTGTCCTTGCTCCACCTCATCTGCTGCCTCCCTGCTTTCTGGAGTTACTACCATGTTGCCCAAACCATTAAAAAAACTGTACTCCCAAGTTGAATGATATGCAAATGTAGTCAATTAAGCGAGGGGATTTTAATTAGCAGTTTAAGTTCATGTGTGAAGTGTCTTGCCTTAATTACTTGACAGTTTTGTTGTAAATTTGCTAAGTTTTTTTTTGCAGAACTATCAAAACTGTGATTTTTTTTTTTAACATTCTTGTATGCAATAAGTGTCGCCCAGCTCGCCTGACCCTAGTGGATTTTGTCTCAATTTATAAAGCTCTTTAAACTGTGAAAACAAGGTAAACCCTGAGGGTTGGCTCCATGTGGCTCCTTGCGTTTAGCTGTGCTCTGTTTTCCAGAGCTTGGGCTGGCAATGGGCAGAGGCTGGCGGCCTTGGGCGCCGGGGGTGGGGGGAGAATGTGGGAAACCTTTGTCCAGCTTGAGTCCCTGCTGCTGATGGCAGCGTCAGAGACCCAGGGATACTGAGACATCAGGTGGAGTCGGGAAGGGCCTCGACGGGGTCTGGCCCAGCGTGAGAGCCATCAGGAGCTAGGCCTGGGAACCCATGCAGACTGGGGCCTGTGTCCACCCCTGCAGGGTGGTTCTGGCTGCCTTGGGGTTTCGTCGTTCACTCAGCGAGTTCCAAGTTCCTGACCATCTCAGAGCCTCATTTTGATTTTCTTGAACCAGAAGTGGTTCCATGATGCTGGGGTTGGGGAGGTGGCCTGTGTCCCTGCCCCGCCCGCTGGTGCCCTTCTCACCCTGTCCTCCAGGACGTTCAGTGTGGACGGAGCGATTGGTACAGGTTGCTTCGTCTTGCCTGTTATTGTACGTTGTCCCCTCAATGGGGGTCCTCTATGGTTTTCCTGCCTCCACCAGGTTAATTCCCCAATTGAGCTTGATGTCTGGTGCAGGTAGATTTTCTCTCTTCTCATTTAAACATTTTTATTTGGATCATGATTTTTCTGTTGAGTTAACTGACTCTAAATGAAGGACAAGATCTGTTTTCACTCTGAAGTGTGTCTGTGACGTCTTGTGTCCTGGTTTCCTCTGTGAGGCATGGCCTGGGGGCTGAGGATGGCCCCACAACAGGGATGCTGTCCCACAGTTGGAGGAATGGGGGAGGGTGGGAGCAGCCCTGGCGTGAAGGTCTGATCCTCCCGAGACATGAAACATGAGCACAGCTGCTCCGGCCCAGGCTGCTACAGACACTGAATTTCCAAAGGCACGTGGCTCTCTGATGATCTGTGGGGGTTGCCTGGCCTTGTAGCAGGAGGCCCTCCTGGTGATGGTCTCAGGAGACCGCAGAGCTTGGCCCGCTGGGCAGGGCTTCTGGGGCCATTGGGCAGTGGCAAAGGAAATCAAGTAGGTTTTAAGGTGCAAAGTTGTATCTAGCAGAAGCAGTAGTACTGTGTTAGAGAAAGACCTGGGTGATCAGAAGTGGGGTTCTTTCTCCTCCTTAGTTACAACCTCTGCAGGGGATGCCGCCCATGCAGGTCTCTGTGGGAGGACGCTGGCCTGTTGCCTGCTGCTGAGGCTCTGGTGGGTGGGGAGAGAGGCACAGCGCCCTCCTGTTCATCTGGCAGATGGAAGATAGGAGCAAAGCACAGTTGACTGACCAACACAGAACATGTGCAGCCGGGGGGGATGGAGCTCGGCCATGTCCCCTTCTTGCCCCTCTGGGGAGGGCAGCCCCTCCCCTCGAAGTGTGACCCAACACTGCCAGGAGGTGCAGTCAGGGACAGGGAGCTCTGTTCTGGTCAGTCCCCTTGCCTGGTCTGGGCTCTGGGTTAAGCTCTGTCAGGGGCTACTACCAGGGTGTCACACGTGGGTTGCAAATGAGGAGTTTGTGTGGCCCCTAACATTTTCCCCTCGAAATTCGAGAGATGTGAGGGGAGAAAACCAGTCATTGTGTCCTGCCGGGCAGAGCCCTGGGAAGGGCCGTCCCCTGGCAGGCAGTGCTGTTCTGTGCTGTCCTTGTGAATGTGGGGCTCAGTATGTCTGTAGACTTAAAAATACGTGGCCTTTTACGGAAAATTCTGGCCCACGTCAAGTGGAAACTACCTACTTCACGTGCCCAGTTTAACAAGCACTAGCATCTTGCTTGTGTTGCTTCACAGCTCCTCCCTCCTGTTTTTGCAAGGGAACTGCAATTTTTTAAAACCAAATCCCAGGTATCATCTTCATATTTAAGTCTAACAGATGTGGAATTGTAAAAAATCACTAATGTAAAAAATGCCACTAATGTGTCAGCAAAGCTAGCGAGAATTTCTTGACACTAGCTGGTGCTCAGTCTCTGCTGTCCCAGAGGCCTCTTCTACGGCTGCTCGTGGGGATCCGGGGACACTGTGCCTGTGTAGTGCCGTCCCGAGTGTGGCCTGAGCCTGGCAGAGACGATGCTTCTTCCTGTTGAGAGGCACGGAGGCGGTGCTGTGCTGAGTGTGTAAATCTGAGTGCACATTTCCCCACACACAGCACTGGAAAGGCGGTTGGTTTATGCTCAACAAGGAACCCTAGAATGGTAGAGAAATGTGCAGAGTGATCCTGTGGGTCTCCCTCACTGGTCATCTTTGCCACGCTGAAAGTCTCTTTTTATTTGGGTTTTTCCTTATGAATGCTATGGTCCATACTTTTCACTGAACAAGACAGGTGTCACAGGTGTTCCTGTTTTAGGTTTACTATAGAAATACCATTTTAACATCCTTTTGGAAAACAAGCTAAAAGCACATGGTGACAATCTTTAAATAGTACATACAGATGGGTATAAAAAGCGAACTTGAGCACATCTACAGAACTGCACCGGCCCTTCTCCACCTAATGTCCCGGAGCATCATTGGCCAGCCGTGTAGTATTTTGGAATATTGGGCAGTGTTGTGGGTTCTGGAATTTATTTAATGTTGAGGGCACATGCTGTCTTCTGTCACTGCAAGTGCTGCTTCAGGGCTTGTCTTAACACAAGTGTATCCCAGAAACTCCATGTCGACGCGGTATGACAGAGGCTGCTACCTGCTCGCTGTGTGCATCAGGACACACCAGCGCCCTGCCCACTGTGTGCACTGAAGGCAGTCCAGAGCCCTTTGAGCAGAGCTGGTGCACAGCAGTGCTCTTGTGGGAGCTCTTGTGCTTCTTCCTGGCTGGCTGTTCTCATTCTTGACCTCGGGATAAGAGAGCAGATGCTACTGGGTGTACCTTGGTGATATGCATGTGTGAGCTGCTTGTGTGTCTGGAGCACGGGCCTAGGAATGAAACAGCTTGTCAGAGGGCGCGTCAGTGGGGTCAGCCTGTCCTGCGAAGTGTCCCTGTCTTCCCTGACTGTTAGTCTTATTGGGTGTCAATGTGTGGGCTGCATGTGGTGCTGGGCGTGTGGGGCGAGCTGCTGAGAAGAATGGGGATCAGTGCGTGTGCATCACTTACTGGAGCACATATGCAGGTGCCGCCAGGGTGCGTCTTTCTGTCTTTGCCACCTGAATCAAGTGGGGTGATCGTGTTTGTGCTGAGATCTTTGCACACATCTCTGGTCATCTTCTCATGAACCTCTGAGACCCCCAAACATAGGGCATCTTAAAGGGCTGTTGATTTTATACTTTACCAAAACTTTGCTCTTAGTAGCGTGTAGTCTACATGCCACAGAATTAAGAAGCTGGCCTATTTTCCTGCCTCCTGATGCTTTTAAGACACTGTCATTTGGAATATCTTTCTTAATTTGGAAGGTGAAAAATCTCATTGTTTAATTCGCATTTCTTTGCTTTCTATTGTGGTGGGCTATTTTGTTTTCAGTCTTTTTCCCTGCAATTTGCCATTTGCTTTGTACATGTTTGTAGCACTCCATGGTGGGAAATACATTCGTGTTCTCTCTTCCTTTTATAAGATCGTCTCATTATTGCCCAGGCTGGAATAGTAGCGTTACAGCTCACTGTAACCTCCAACTCCTGGGCTCAAGCGACCCTCCTGCCTCAGCCTCCTGGGTAGCTGGGACTATACGCGCACGCCACGCCCAGATAATTTCTCTGTTTTTTTGTAGAGATGGGGTCTTGCTATGCTGCCCAGGATGGTTTCAAACTCCACCTGTGGCTTCCTGATGTGTTAGGGTTGTAGCATTGAGTGGCTGTGCTGGCTGGATTTGTGTTCCCATGCAGGCATCGCCAGCACAGCCCTGTCTCTGGGACTTGTCCCTCTTCCCGACTGAGGCTCTGTCCCTCTAACACTTAACTACCCTAGTCCCGCAACACCAGGCTTCTCTCTGTCCCTGTGGATTTGGCTGCTCTAGGGACTCACACTCAGATGCTGTTCTCTTAGTGACAAGGTTATTTCACTTAGTATAGTGTCCTCAGGGGTTGTCCACATTACAGCAGGTGTCAGAATTTCCTTCCTGTTTACGAGCGGGTAATATTCCATGGCATGGCTGGACACATTTTGTCTGTTCATTTCTCCCTGGACACTTGTGACGGTGCTGCTGTGAAAATAGTATGTGGACACGCCTGAGACCTATCTCATGATGCTGCTGTGAAAATAGTATGTGGACATGCCTGAGACCTGTCTCATGATGCTGCTGTGAACGTGGTGTGCGCACACGCCTGAGACCTGCCTCATGATGCTGCTGTGAATGTGGCGTGCGCACACGCCTGAGACCTGCCTCATGATGCTGCTGTGAATGTGGAGTGCACACACGCCTGAGACCTGTCTCATGCTGCTGCTGTGTGGACACTCCTGAGACCTGCCTCCAGTTCTTTTGAATATAGGCCCAGGAGTGGGTGCTGGGCCAGTGAGAGTTCTGTTTTTTCTTTCTTTCTTTTTTTTTTTTTTTTTTAGAGACAGAGTCTCACTTTGTCTCCTTCTGTAGAGTGCTGTAGCATCACAGCTCTCAGCAACCTCCAGCTCTTGGGCTTAGGCGATTTTCTTGCCTCAGCCTCCCGAGCAGCTGGGACTACAGGCGCCCGCCACAATGCCCGGCTATTTTTTTGTTGCAGTTTGGCCGGGGCTGGGTTTGAACCCGCCACCCTTGGTATATGGGGCCGGCGCTCTACTCACTGAGCCACAGGCGCCACCCTGTGTTTTTTCTTTCAGCAAAGCGTTTTCTGCTTGGGCTGTGCCCTTGTGTGGTCCCGCCAACAATACTTCTCCACATTCTCCTGACGGGTTTTCTGGTTTTTCACAGTAGCCATCCTAAGGGGTGCGAGGTGGGTCTCAGTGTGATTTGGGTCCGCAGGTCCCTGGTGACCACTGGTGCTGAGTATCTTGTCCTGGGCTTACTGGCCCTTCGTGTGTCTTCTCTGGAAAAATGCCTATTCAAGTCCTTTGCCCATTTCAAATTGGGCGTTGGTACTTGTCTATTCTGGATGTGAATCTCTTCCCTTTGTAAATTCCTGTCTCTTGTCCCGTCTTCCGTAGGTTAGTAATACCTCTGTTGCTAGAGAACTGTTGTGTTGGGAACACCTCACTGCAGGCTCCTTCCTGTTTATAAGAGACTCTGCGTGTGTCTTGGTGCTGGGCTGCTCAGGTCTGCAGGTCTGTCCCCTACCCCCTAGCTGGGCAGAGCCCTGCTCAGGATTGTAGTGTGCTTGTGAGAGGCTCCTGCCCAGCACACAGGTCACAGCCACCTGCTATGGCAAAGGACTGAGCCCCCTGAGCGGCGGGGAGTGACCGCCCCAGTGGAGCAGGACAGGCTGGGACACCTATTGTGTGCCTGACCTGTGGCAGTTGGAGAGACCCTGTGGGGGTCTGGTGGGGTGGAGACCCCACCTCACCCACAGTGCCCAGGGCCACTCCTGCTTCCTGGGGAGGCCTTGTGTGTGTGCAGCTGGTGAGGGCAGGGCCTGGACAGATGGCCAGTCCAGCCCAGGGCCTGAGAAGTGCAGCAGGGAGGGTTTCAGGCTCTTGGCTCATCGAGCTGTCTGCATCTTTCTTCTCATAAGTTCTGCTAGATTCAGGAGAAAGTTCTTTTAAAGAAATGATGGCTTCACTGAAAAATGATACTACTTACCACACAAAGTCCTGCATTCCTGCTTTTTAAACCTTTTCTCCAGATGTGGTCATGTGGTGGGCCCAGAGCAAGGTACTGTTTTCCTGGCAGCCCTTAGAAATACCTTTTTGGGATGGGGTATGGCCACTGGCAGGAGGGATACTCCCTTGCCCTGGGGGCTTGGGGATGGTGGGGACAGCCTGTTGGCTCAACCTTAGCTTTTCCCACAAAGGGGGGGGGAGAGCAGGGAGGAGCTGGGGCCGATTCTCTTGGGGTCAGGACTCACTCCTTCTTCCTGGGCTTCCAAGTTGCCCTCAGTCCTGTCTGGGTCTAGAAGAGAGTGACCAGGACTTGGACTAGGACTCTTAGCTTCTCACCTCGCCACCCCCAGCATCTTCCCTCCTGCCTCTTTCAGGAAGGCTTCTAGGTTAGGGCCGGCTCCAGGCCTTTGTTGGACTAGTTTGGCTCTGTTGGTGACAGGAGGTCCAGGCTGGGTCTCCTCTGCATCGGGCTCTGGCATCTCGCTGAGTGCTCTGGGCTTGTGTGTGTGAGGGACGCTGGTGCTTGTGGGGATCTGCGACCCTTCTCCAGAGCCTGATGGGACCTGGCCAGTTGCTTCTTCAGATGACAAGACTGAGAGGTTCCTGGGGTGGCCCCAGGCTCCTGGGGGCTGGACGGTCACCTCAACAGTGCCCACGTTGCTTCCAGTGTCCCAGGGTTGCAGCAGCTGTGCTGGTGACTCAGCCCATATTTCTGTTACTTGGTTTCCAAAGGCCCCATCTTGGTCTTCATGTCAGGAACAGGCTTGGACCCTGGGGCGGGTTCCTGGTGAGGTGACCCTCTACTCTTCTGTCTGGCTTTGTCTTAACTGTTGAAGATTAATGATGGGGGCTGGGGAACCGAGGGAGGCAGGGTGGGGGGTGGCTCTTTAAAGAAGGGACCTTGCTTTTTGTTTTGCAAATACCACTGGGGTAAGCCCATGGGGGTAACCACACCACTGGTCAATTCAAAAGGGAGGCCTGGCTGGGGAGCCTGGGCAGGCAGCCTTTGACCCCAGATAGAGGGTGGTTCTTTGTTTTGGGGTATAAAGAGAAAAAGAGAGAGAGGGAGAGAGAGAGAGGGCCAGTCCCTGCAGCCTGGGCTGGCTTCACCTGCTGTGTTGTCCTTGAGTGAGGTGAAAACAGGCATAACTGGATTTGTTTTTTAACCTGTTATTTTTCTGCTCCTGTCTTCTCTACAAGTAGTGGTTGGTGTGATGTTTTATTTCTGGTCAGGTAGAAGTTTCCAGGAGCTTAAAGGCTGTGCTGCACAGACATGGGCTGTTAAGACCTGGAGGCTCGGCCTGGGCCTGGTCCTTACTCTGAGCTTGGGTTGTGTCCCTTCTCAGGGCTTTAGTTTCCCCTGAGCCTCTGTCACTTTGGCAGAGGCAGTTTCAGGAGGTGGGCCTGGCTGATGGGCACTGGTCTCCTCTGCATCGGGCTCTGGCACCTCACTGAGTGGCCTGGGCTTGTGTGTATGATGAGCACCTGCAAGTGCTTGTTGTCCCAGAGCACTCAGTGTGAGCGGTCAGTGAGCCGCAGACTCGGGGTATGAGCGGCCAGCGAGGTGTAGACTTGGGCGTGTGTTGCTGCCCCAACGGGTTGGTCAGGGTCGAGGCCAACTTCCATCAGGCAGCATTCTTGGTGGGGTGTACGGGACACATCTCACCCGGGTCTTGGAGTTGCATCCTAGAGGCCCTGGGGCACAGGCTGAGGATGCCTGGGGCCTGTGAGGCTCAGGGTGCAGGCTGGGTATGCCTGGCAGTGCCGCTGTACACTGAGTTGGGCCTCTGAGGTGGCTCAGGCTCTGCGCAGAACGAGGGAGTGGGTTGAAACTGGCCCCGCACAGTTCTTGCGGCAAAAGAGACTTTCAGCAAATGGAAATAAGACAGTGTGTGGTGAGCTGGCTCATGGGCACTGTCCTGCCGCAGGGCCTGAAGGGAGGGAGAGAAGAGCATCTTAGGTGGACTCCAGCCTCCCCCTGCAGCTGGCTGCCCCTGTCCCAGCCCTCAGACGTAGCAGTGGTTGTATAGGCAGTTGGACTGGATTGGAGGTGTGTTTGTTGCTGGGGTTTAATGGTTCAGGAAAGTGGGAACTTTCTGGTTCAGTGTCACGCTCGTTTCAGTTTGGATGCTTTGGTGCCTGGTTAGGAAAAACCATAAACGGGGTTCTGGCGAGGCCGTGCCGCAGGGCTGGTGGTTCTTCCTTGCACTCTTCTGGGTTTCCTCTAGCCCTGTGTCCTTCCTGGGTGCTGGGCAGCCTGTTCATAAGCTGCCGCCTCTCTGCATTGTGGAGATATCTTCAAACCCACGGTGAAGTTGCAGGAACATCATGGTGGGTCCTTGTCCCTGAGCCAGCTGCTCTCACCTTGCCACATGGCCTGTACACTCCATGTGCTGCTTGGTCAGGTTTTGCTGGTCCTTTGAGAGCATGCTGCCATTGGTGAGGGCCTCCCCCAGCGCTCAGTGTGAACTTCCTAACAAGGGCAAGTGGTGTGTGACCACGGCGCAGTGGCCAAGTCCAGGCTGCCAGGCCCCACCCCCTCCCTGCCCACTATATCCTTTCTTTTTTTTTTTGGAGACAGAGTCTTACTTTGTCACCGTTGGTAGAGTGCTATGGCATCATGGCTCACAGCAACCTCCAACTCTTGGACTCAAGCGATTCTGTTGATTCAGCCTCCCAACCAGTTGGGACTATAGACGCCTACCACAGTGTCTGGCTATTTTTAGGGATAGGGTCTCACTCTAGCTCAGGCTGGTCTTGGACCTGTGAGCTCAGGCAATCCACCCCCCTCGGCCTCTGAGTGCTAGGATTATAGGCATGAGCCACTGCGCCTGGCCCCCCACTGTGTCCTTTCTGGGGTTTGCTTTGGTCCAGAACCTGCCCCTGCATCAGCTACCTTCTCTCCTGAGCCCCATTTCACTGGGGCAACCTGCTGCCCTTGCCCTCAGGACATCCGTGGCGCTTCTTGGTGGTAGGTTGCAGGCGGGGAGGGACCCTGGTCAGCAACCTGCAGCCTCACCCAGCTTGCCTCAGGCCAGCCCCTCCCTTGGTCGTTAATAAGTAATCTGTGGGGAGACTTTAGACTCTGTGTGTCCCTGTCCTGCAAACCTCCTCCCGGTGGGTCAGGGTCCCTGGGAGTTTGCCTGCATAGTGATGGTTACTGCCCCACTGCGAGGAGCCTCTTGCCTGCTGCTGTCTGGCTTCAGTACCACTGTGGACCGTGGTTTGTTTTTTTTAGACAGAGTTGCCTTCAGTAGAGCTAGCGTCACAGCTCACAGCAACTTGGGCTTAAGCTCAAACTCTTAGGCTTAAGCGATTCTCTTGCCTCAGCCTCCCGAGTAGCTGGGACTACAGGCGCCCACCACAATGCTTGGCTACTTTTTGGTTGCAGTTGTCATTGTTGTTTTAATAGGCCTGGGCCAGGCTCGAACCTGCCAGCTTTGGTGTACATGGCTGGCGCCCTACTCACTGATCTATGGGTGCCCAGCCCATTGTTACTGTCCATTCTTGCCATTATTTTGGTGCCAAATTGCCCTTCATGTGACGGGGCTGCCTCTGTTGCTGCTGAAGTCCTCGAGAGCAAGCATAGGCACTGTCGGGCTTCCAGCTGCCTGCATGGCTTGTGGCCGTGTCACATTGTGTGGCTCGTTGAGTCCTGACTGGATTATCCACTTGTTTCGACTCGTGGAGGTGTGGGCAAGGTCCTCCACCCACTGAGTGGTACCCCTCCCTAGGGCAGCCATCTGTGGCGGCCGCACAGAACTGACGATGCTTCAATCACCTGGCACCTTCACCACTCTCAGCCACAGAGTCGTGTTTTGCACAAGATAACTTTTTCTAGAAAAATGAGTGGGAAAGTATTTTTCTCCAAGTGAAACTGGCCATTTCCCTGAGTCAGGGTCATTGCAGAGCTGCGCGGTGTCCTCCCTCCCATGCCTGGCTCTGAGCACAGCAGCTCATCTGGCGTGTCTGCAGGCCTCCCCAGTTGCCGCTTCCCGTGAATATGCCACTGTCTCTTTGGTGGCTGTGGCCGGATATGCTGATGCCGGTGGTACTCATGCTTGCCTCCCCTGTGCTTTGCATACCCACAAGGGGGGCTCTGTGGTCCTCCCTAAGTCCACAGAGCCTTGCCTGGATGAGGGGGACCAGGAAGGAAGAGAGGAGCTCAGTGGGTGGGGGCGCCTTCAGGCACAGGGCTGAAAACTGTCCTTTTTTTCCTCTAGTTTTAAAATGAACCTCATCCTACCATGAATCTTTAGAGAAAGTCTTTAAAGGTAAAGGAAAGACTGATTGTCTTTAGCTGCTCCAAGGAAGGTGAGACAGTTCCGAGTGGAACACTGCTGTTCTAGATGAGGGTTTGCCCCTTGGTGGGGGGCCTGATGGAGGATCCCAGGCCCCCAGGGATGGCTGGAGGGGCTGTCCCAGGGGCAGGAGGTCCTGGTGCCAGCCACAGCCTCTGCGGAGCAGCCTGGGCCCTTCTTCCCATCAGGCCAACTTCTGGGTGTTTTCCTCCCACTGCGGCTTTTGTCTCTTCCTAATGCTGGCAGCAGAGTGGTACTGGGGCACCCAAAAGAGGGGCTTAGCGGGCAGGGCCTGAAGATGAGCTGGGGCTGGGAGTGAGGACCAGCCCCTGACAGGCCCACAGGCCTCCGGAACACCAGGGCCCCAGGCTAGTGCTCAGCTTTTCCAGAAGAGCCTTCTCAGGACTCTAGCTCAGGAGGAGAAGACTAGATATATATTGAACGTTACAAGAAGAATGCAAGGATTGCTCCTTTGGAATAAGTGTTTTGCAATGTGGCTTGATGGAGTTGGTTTCAGCCAACCTAAGTACAGCGCAGTGTGGTCTCACCTACTCTGGGTCCCCAACACCCGGGTGTGGGCCAGCACCACCATCTGACACCCGCTGCCAGGTGGAGCAAAAGCCAGGGACCTGTTCAAGTCATCCTTAAAGTGGCTTCCTGACAAGTCTTTTTTGTTGTCATTTTCATGTAGCTCTATCTGCACCCCAGGGAGAAGCACGGGCCTCTCCCCAGATGGGAGCTTTGAGGAACTGGGCTGTGCAGGGTGTCCAAACCAACCCGACTGGCCCATGTTCTTCCAGACTCTCCCTGCATGCTCCCCGTGTCCAGAGGATCACTGTCTTCCATCGTGGCTTTGCTTCATTCTGAGGACACCTTCTGTGCATGTGGACGTTTATCAGTGAAGTGGTGTGGGGCAGAGGGGAACAGACTGTTAGAGGAGGAGATGGGGACCGCCTGGTGCTCTGTAGTGGGTGCTGGGTGCTCTCCTGTCTGCAGAGGCCCTGAAGGTAAGACCACAGGTGCCAGCGGTGCCCACCGCACGCCAGAGGGGCGGCAGCTGAGTGGCTCTGAACTTGCCCAGGGGAGCCCACGTGAGGGCCATGTGGGGTTGTGCCTTCGACAGAAGCCTTGCTTGGGGTTGGGTTATGGCAGGTTCTGGCACTTGCACATGTCCTAGCCCAGAGAGCTGCTCCAGGGCTCTCACTGCTGCAGGTTCTGCATTCCAGACACCCATCTCGCTGGGGCTGGAATTCAGGGCATGGCACCTTCCAGTGGGCAGACTGCTCAGCTTAGGGGTTTCCTTTTGGGGAGGAGCCATTCCCAGGCTGCAGTGGCCATTTTGTAGCAGGAGATAGGCAAGGCTCCTGGCTAGAACCCGGCCTTGTGGACGGAGGAGGCATCCTTGGCCAGCGTCCAAGCCATGGAATATACTCAGCTGTTCTTGGTGGTACCAGGGCGTTGTTGGTCAGACATTCTGCTCCAGGTGGGTTCATCATGATGTGGTGGGCCTGAGGTCTGGCCCTGTGGGGCTGCCCATTGTCTTGCCTGTTGGTTCTGGAAGTCAGGAAGGTTTCCTGTCAGAGGAGGCCACCCCTGGGTGGCACCTGCTGCATACTGGTCTGGCCTGTCCCTGAGCAGTGGTGCTCCTGGCAGGGGCAGGAGGGCTTGATTCTGCCCTCCCCCATGGGTCTGTGTGTGCCTGGGGGCCCTTGCCTTGAGAATCATGGAACTGTGAAGACTCAAGATCTGTTTAGATGCTTATTTGGCTGCTTTTCTTTTTAATTTACTAGATGTTCAGTCTGGACACATTGGAAATGTAGCCCACCATCTCATGCATGGTGATAGGTGCCTTCCATGCTTGGTGCTGTACTGGGGTCCTAGTGGTTACTGCTCCCCTGGGGTGGGGGAAGGGTACTTGGAGGGCGCGGGAATCTTCTTTGTTTCCAAAAACGTCACAGTCTTGGCAGGACTGTGGTTGCTATTTGGGTTGCTCTTGTCAGTAGGACAGAACCGGCTACCTGCACGTGCCCCTGGAGCCTGTGGCCCCTGAGCTGCATGCTGTGTGGCTTTGTGGTCTGGTAGGAGGCAGCTGAGACAGTACTTCTTTGCTCTAGATGTCTGAACTCTGCAGTGGGGCACAGGTGGTGTCGCCTTTTAGTTGTGCGTCTCTAGGCGTGTATGGTCCCTGTGCCTTGCATGTCTGTTGGGCAAGCCCAGTTTGGTGTTAGTCGTTTGGTGTTAGTCGTCTCACCACGTGGGCTTTCTTTTCACCCTCTGTCCTTAGTTAAGGGGCCTGTGGATATGCTCTGCAGTCAGAGTACCAATGTCCAGTGGGGATGGCTGGCATCCCTGTCCTGCCCACCGCCTTTGGTAGGTGGGTACTTTGCACTCATGCTGCGCATGTCTGAGTGACAGTACTTTGTCCCTTTACCCTTGCCCCACTGTTCTCACCACCTGCCCCAGGTGTGCCGACATCACTGCACCTTATTAGGGTTTTGATAAATCCATCCTTAGGGCTGACTTTTATGACTGAGGGTGTCTCCTGACCTCATTTTCAGTCTACACTCATGTGTCCTGCTCTCCTTTCCTGTCAGGATCACTCTGTCCTGACCTCATTTCCTGTCTGAACACTCTATCCTCACTTCATTTCCTCTCAGGACCTCTCTATCCTGATGTCATTTTCTATCTGCACTTCTCTGTGTCTCTGACCTCATTTCCTGTCTGCACTTCTTTGGGCCCTTACCTCATTTCCTATCTTGACCTCTCTGTGTCCTGATCTCATTTCCTGTCTGAACTTCTTTGGGCCCTGACCTCATTTCTTATCTTGACCTCTCTGTGTCCTGATCTCATTTCATGTCTGTACTTCTCTGTGTCTCTTACCTCATTTCCTATCTGCACTTCTTTGGGCCCTGACCTCATTTTCTGTCTGATCACTCTGTCCTGACCTTACTTCCTATCTGGACCTCTCTGTGTCCTGATCTCTTTTCTGTCTGCAGTTCTTTGGGCCCTGACCTCATTTCCTGTGTACTCTTTTGGGCCCTGACCTCATTTCCTGTTTGGAGCTCTCTGTGTCTGTGACCTCATTTTTTGTCTTTTTTTTTTTTTTTTTTTTTTTTTTGAGACAGAGTCTTACTCTGTCACCCAGGGTAGAGTATCATGGTGCCATCATAGTTCACAGCAACCTCAAACTCTTAGGGCTTGAGCAATCTTCTTGCCTCAGCTTCCGGAATAGCTGGGACTACAGGCACCTGCCAATACACCTGGCTAGGTTTTCTATTTTTAATAGAGACGGGGTCTCTCACTCAGGCTGATCTTTAGTTCAAGCTATCCATGGCACCCAGCCAACCTGTCTCTACTACTTTGGGCCCTGACCTCATTTCCTGTCTGCACTTCCCTGGGTCCTGACTTTAATTCTTGTCTGTACTTCTCTGGGTCTTGACCTCATTTCCTGTCTGCACTTCTCTGGGTTCTGACCTCATTTCCTGTCTGTATCCTTCTCTAGGTCCTGACCTCATTTCCTTTCTGCACTTCTCTGGGTCTGACCTCACTTCCTTTCTGCACTTCTCTGGGTTCTGACCTCATTTCCTGTCTGTATACTTCTCTGGGTCCTGACCTCATTTCCTGTCTGTATACTTCTCTGGGTCCTGACCTCATTTCCTATCTGCACTTCTCTGGGTCCTGACCTCATTTCCTATCTGCACTTCTCTGGGTCTGACCTCATTTCCTTTCTGCACTTCTCTGGGTCTGACCTCATTTCCTTTCTGCACTTCTCTGGGTTCTGACCTCATTTCCTGTCTGTATACTTCTCTGGGTCTGACCTCATTTCCTATCTGCACTTCTCTGGGTCCTGACCTCATTTCCTGTCTGTACTCTGGGTCCTGACCTCATTTCCTGTCTGCACTTCTCTAGGTCCTGACCTCATTTCCTGTCTGGATCTCTCTGTGCCTCTGACTTCATTTCCTCTGTGCTCCATGTTCCTGGAGTCAGGCATTTCAGGTATTTGTCATTGTCACATTTTGCTCCCTTGGGAGCCTTTCTTTAGGTCTGTGGGTGTGCACTCTCCCTGTGTTTCTGTGCAAGTCTCTTGGCTCCTGGTGCCCCCACCCGCCTGCTGTCATGCCTGGGTCTGTCTTTGTGCTGGGTGTCTCTGTGCCTCTTACCAGTGTGAAGTCCTGGGGTGTCCACCTTCTGGGTCCATTGCCTCATCTGGATGACTGCAGTGTGCTCTGTGAAAAGGTGCTGGGGCGTCAGTCTTTAGACCCTGTCTGGCAAGAGCATGTGGTTTTCCGCCCTCTGACTGCTGGGCCCAGAGCAGGAGGCTATTGACTTTGCGCTTGGCATTTTGCTTCCAGTACTCTGTGGTGAAGTCTGTGGGACTGACCCAGGCCTGTGCATGTGACCTGCCTGACTCTTCGTCACTCTCGGAACCTTCTCTCAGACTTAGTGTCTGAGACATCACTGTATCATATTGTGAGGCGAGTCCTTTTTGGTCCTGTGCTGGGCACCCGATGCGCCCTTGTCACCAGGAAGCTCTGCCGTTTTCAGAGTGACAGCAGTCGCATTTCCTCAACCTCCTTTCCTTCAGAGCTTGCTGTGGCTGGACATGAGTGGTCTTGGGGGCAGATCCTCCTGTTGTTGGCCCTACTTCCTCCTTTTTCCAGAGGTTACTTCCCAGAGATAGCTCTCCTTTACCATCTTGTATGCTCTTTTCAGCTGACTACTTTTTAATTAATTAATTAATTTTTTTAGAGACAGAGTCTCACTTTTGTTGCCCTTAGCAGAGTGCTGTAGTGTCACAGCTCATGGCAACCTCAAACTCTTGGGCTTAGGTGATTCTCTTGCCTCAGCCTCCCGAGTAACTGGGACTACAGGTGCCTGCCACAATGTCTGGCTGGGTTTTTTTGTTGTTGTTGCAGTTTGGCCGGGGCCTGGTTGGAACCCGCCACCCTTGGTATATTGGGCTGGCGCCCTACTCCCTGAACCACTGGTGCTGCCTCAGCTGACTAACTTTTAGTTTCTGTGATTTCATTTTCTTTTCTAAGATGTTCTTTTTTATTCTTTCTTTTGTAAAAGCTCTCACCTGTTTTGATTTGTGGATGCCATATCTTGTTTCCTATTGCTGTAGAAAATCAGGGATGGTTTATATATTTTAATTTAACAGTTTGTTCTCCTGGTTTCCTCTGAATGTCTTTTTGGGGTTGGTTTTTGAACCTCAGCTTTAAAGGGGTAGCTTTTTCCGTGTTGGTGATTCCTGATCCTCTGGCTACGGCAGTGCCAGTGTGTAGGTCAGCAAGGGCGAGCATTGGGCACCTGGGAGCACAGTTGACTTCTTACACAGGTCCACAGACCAGTCTGTGGTTTTGCTCCCTAGAAACTTCCTCCTTGTGGTAGCCAGCGTCCTTGTGCCCCGAGGCTGCGGCCCCCACCCACGTGTGCCTGAATGTGACACATCTCTTTCGTTGAAGAGCAGGGCTGTGGGTGACTTTCAGGAGAATAAGTTGAAGCAGTTTTGCTCTTCTGTCTTGAAGCTGGTTTTCATTCCTCGTGGTGTCTTTGATTATTGTATCTTCTTGACAAGTTTCTCTAGAATTGCAAAAGTTTTTATGTAAGTATTGGCATTTTAAGCATTGAGCAAGGAAGGGCATGAATAACTACTTTAAAAAGGAAAATACAGTAATAATGCTGATTCTTTGTGACATTAACCAGATGTGGCCTCAGATAACCAGGTTTGCTGTCTTGTATGTGTGCATGCATGTTCAGGACTCAGGGTCTGGGCTCTCGGGGTCCTGACGGTCAGTGTGTGGTGGTGTGTGGCGTAGCACGGTCCTGGTTGGTGTTTGGAGGAGGAATGGCTCAGATGCAGGTCCCAAGATTCTGAGGTTTAATGATCCCCAAAGGATGGTCCATGGTGCATTTTGTTGGGTGTGATATAGAGTCAAAGAGGAATGTGAACTGAGGCATTTTAGAACTGTTTTTTCAAAAGGGTTGAAACTTTTTTTTTTCTTGATAACTCAAAATATTTTATTTTTTTGCAGGCTGAAAGGTTGAAACTCTTGTCTGTCAAGAAATGAAAAGAACCAACACAAGCCATTACAGTATGAGGTTTATCAGGAGGGGTCTCACTTTCCTTTCTCTTTTTTCTCCCCCTCCCACCCCCTACCCTCCCCGCCCCTCATGAATCTTCCTGGCCCATGGAGTTAGGTTGTATCCAAGACTACCCAGGGCCTCTGCCTGGGGTGTGGTCCACAGCTGTCCAGCTATCGAGCGCCTGCCTCAGGCTTGTTCCTTTTAAGATGGGGTCAGTGCATCCGTCTGACAATCTCCTAGACAAGCCAGCGGTCAGGCTTATCTTTTGGAATCATGGGGTGGCCCTGGAGTTTTGCAGAACATGTGTTTCTAGCTGGTTCCAGGTGCTATGGCTGCTGTGTCCCTGGATCTGCCCAGCCAACTGCAGCCTCTGGGTTTGTAAATAAAATTTTATTGGCGCACAGCTACGCTGTTCTAGCCCACGTTGTCTGTGCCCACTTTTGTGCTACAGCAGAGGGTTGAATAGCTGTGAGACCATGTGGCTCATGGAGCCAAAAATATTTATGATTTGGCCCTTTCCAGAAAATGATTACAGATTTTTGATCTAGACAGAAATAATTACAATGCAGCACAACACTTTTTTGTGAAATTTTTTTGGACTGGAAAAGGGTATCTTTGGGGTCAACCACAGAAGAAATGGTGGCCTCATGCTACTAATTTACGTTTATTTTGACCTGTGGAGAGTGTGTGAAGCTGTGGCACTAGTGAGCCTTACGGTATAAAGGGTCTAGTTGGATAATTGCTGGTAGTTATTTTTAAAACAGCTTTTTTGAGATACGATTAACACATAACAAACTACGTGCACCTACAATATACACTTGGATAACCTTTGATGTGTGTAACCTGGGTGAGACGTCATCAAGTGGGGAGAGAGAACCTGTCACCTGAGGGTTTTCTCCTGTCCCCCTCACCACACCTGGTGCCTGTCCAGATGCTCCTGACACCAGGGGTCAGCTACCCTCCTTAGAAAGGAAATCACACAGTATCTTTGGGTTTGGGTCAGATTTCTTTCTCAGTGTGATTATTTCAAGGTTTCTTCTGTGGTGTTGTAAGTATCTGGGTTTGCTCTTTGTCACTGTGGGGATGGTGTCCTGGTCTGTCATCCACTCAACCTGCTGGAGTGGAGCCTTGGGAGTGTTTCCAGTTGACTTTTACAAATGAAGTGGTTGTCAACATTTCTGTAGATGTTTTTCTAGGAACATACAAGTTTATTCCCTCAAGTGGATACCTAGGTAGATGGAATGGCGGGATCATGTATTTGTGTTTATGTTAACTTTTTAGAAGCTGTTGAACTTCAGAAGTGGCTGTACCAGATTGCATTCCTGTCAGTGGTAGGGGAGAGCTCCAGCTCTTTCACACCCACCAGTGGTTGGTAATTTTGTGGTCTGGCTTTGTAATTTTATTTTATTGAGTCAGAGTCTCGCTCTGTTGTCCATGCTGGAGAGCAGTGTTGCAGTCACAGCTCAATACAGCCTCCAACTCCTGGGCTCAAGCATCCTCCTGTCTCAACTTCCCAAGTGGTTGGGGCTACAGGTACCCACCACATCGCTCAGCTGATTTTTCTATTTTTAGTGGCGATGGGGCCTAGCTATGTTGCTTAGGCTGGTCTGGAACTCCCTAGGCTCAAGCAGTCCTTAAAAGTGTTGCCATTACAGGTGTGAGCCTCTGCATCCAGCCCTAACTTTTACATCTGTGTTTGTGGTCCACTTTGAGTTAATTTTTGTGTATGGTGCAAGGTGTGGATCCAAGCTCATTCTTTTGCATAAGGATGTTAGTTGTTGCAGCATCATTTGTTATAAAGATTATTTCTCTGCTGGTTATTTTTGTGCCTTTGTCAAAAATCCGCTGTGCGTGTGTGTTCAGTGATAGTAGCTCTGTTAACTCTGTTCTTCCTTGGAGTAGTTATGACTGTTCTAAGGCTCCTGCATTTCCATATGAATTTTTGAATCTATTTCTGTGAAAAATACCTTCCTGAGACTTTGACTAGGTTGCGTTGGCTCTGCAGATCAATTTGGAAGAACTGACATCTGAATAATCTTGTGTTTTCTGACCTTTGTTTAGGGTACAGCTCTTTATCTCTCGCCTTCCCCTCCTTCCCTTCTGCCTTTCTTTTCTTTCCTTTATTTTGAGATGTGGGTCTTGAAATGGTGTCCAGGGCTCGTCTTCCTGCCTCAGCCTCCCGAGTAGCTAGGCCTACAGGCATGAGCTGCTGCACCCAGCCAGCTCTTCAGTTATTGGGGTTTTTAATTCCCCTCAGCAGCATTTTTCAGTTTTCAGTACATAGGTCTTTCCCACCCTTTGTCAGATGTATTGATGTATCTCTTTAGTTCTTTTTTTTCTTTTTTACTATTGTAAGTAGTAGTATTGCTTCCTGTAGCTCAGTTACTGATCATAAGTTGCTGGTATGATTGATTTTTGTATGTTGAGCTTACAGCCTGTGACCTTGCCCAACTCACTTACTAGTTCTTGTAGCTTTTTGTGTTTCCGCTGCATTTTCTACAGGGATCATGTTATCTGCAGACACGTAAAGGTAGTTTGACTCCTCCCTTTACAGTCTGGTTGCCTTGTCTGTCTGGCCGTATCCCAGGGCAGTTTGAGCAGAGTGTCCATTCTCCTTCTATTCCCGGGAAAGCAGGCAGGCTTCCCCACGTAGCGTGGGTTATTTGTTGGATTTGTGTTGATGTCTTTTATTGGAATGAGGAAATTCTTTGGAGTTCTAGTTCTAGTTTACTTTTACCAGATGCTTTTCCTGCATTTATTGAGATATTAATATCTCAATGAATGAATATATTTTTATAAATATATTTGTATATTTATTTTTACAATACATATATTTGTAAAAAAAATGAACATGTTTTCTGTTACTTATGGTGAATTATTGGCTGATTTTTGAACACTAAAGCAGCCTTTACTCCTGAGATAAAAATCCCTTAGTTGTGATGTATTATTATTTTTGTTTATTTATTTATTTTTGAGACAGAGTCTCACTATATTGCTCTCAATAGAGTTCTGTAGCATCACAGCTCACAACAACCTCAAACTCTTGGGCTTAAGCCATTCTCTTGCCTCAGCCTCCCAAGTAGCTGGGACTACAGGCGCCCGCTACAATGCCCGGCTATTTTTTTGTTGCAGCTGTCATTGTTTTAGTTGGCCAGGGCTGGGTTTGAACCTGCCAATCACGTTTACATTCATGTGGGACATTGACTGGCCTGCAGCTTTCTTTTCCTCTTTCCTTGCAATGTCTTTGGTTTTGGTATCAGAGTGATGCTGCCTCATAGAATAATTTTGGGAAGTGGCTTGGTGCCGGTAGCTCAGTGGCAAGGGCGCCAGACACATATACCAGAGCTGGTGGGTTCGAATCCATCCTGGACCAGGTAAACAACAATGTGATGAGTGCAACCAAAAAACAGCTGGGCATTGTGGCAGGCACCTATAGTCCCAGCTACTTGGGAGGCAGAGGCAAGAGAATCACTTAAGCCCAAGAGTTTGAGATTACTGTGAGCTGTGATGCCACGACACTCTACCCAGGGCGGCATATTAAGACTCTGTCTCAAAAAAAGAAAATAAATAATTTTTGGAAGTATTTCCTAGTATTAAATTCTGTTAAAGAATTATTTTTTAAAATGTTTGATGGAACTTAGCTGTTGAAACCTGCTGGAATCTGGAGCAGTGTCTGTGGGACGTTTGTAACTGTGGGCTCTTTGGTTACATGTCCCTACTGAGAGTTACTGGTTTGTGTTGCACGAGTTTGTCTAGACCAGTGGTTCTCAACCTTCCTAATACCATGGCCCTTTAGTACAGTTCCTGTGGATTGTGACCCACTGGTTGAGAACCGCTGGTCTAGACTGTACAGTTTATTGGCATAAGGCTGTTTGTAATTCCCTTTTATTCTTTTTCAAGTTATTATTTGGTAATGGGGTCTTGCTATGTTTCCCAGGCTGGTCTCGACCCCAGCTCTCACAAACCTCCTGCCTCGGCCTCCCTGGCAGCAAGGACTTCAGGTCTGAGCCTCTCACATTTCTGATGCTGATGTTTTGCTTTTCTTTTCCTTGATCTGTCAAGAGAGAATTTTATCAATTTCATCGATCGTCTCGAAAAACCTGCCTTTGGTTTCATTGATTGCCTCTGTCATTTTCTGTTTTCTCTTTAGTGGATTTAGGTTTTGATCTTTATATTTTCTTGTCTTTAGCTTACATTGGGTTGAATTCACCCTTTTCCTATTAAGTTGGAAGTGGAGTTATTTACTTGAGACCTTTAAGTGCTGTAAGCTTTCTCCTAAGTCTTGTTTAGTGGAATCTCACAAATTCTGATATGTTGTGTTTTCATTTTCATTCAGGACAAAATACTTTCTAATTACTTTTTGATTTCTTCTGTCACATATGAGTTATTTAGAAGTGTGTTTCTTAGCTTCCAAATATTTGGTATTTTTCCGGGAAGATTTCTCTTACTAAATTCTTTTTTTAGACAGTCTTACTCTGTCTCCCTGGCTAGATTGCCGTGGCGTCATAGCTCACAGCAACCTCAGACTCCGAGGCTCAAGCAATCCTCTTGCCTCAGCTTCCCAAGTAACTCAGATTACAGGTGTCCGCCACAACACTTGCCTGGTTAATTTTTCTATTTTTACTAGAGATGGGGGTCTCATCTCCTTCAGGCTGCTCTCACCCTCCTGCTTTGGCCTCCCAGAGTGCTGGGATTACAGGTCTGAGCCACCACACCCAGCCAAGCATTTCTTTCTAATTATCATTTTATTTATTTATTTATTTATTTATTTATTTATTTATTGAGACAGAGTCTCACTATGTCACCCTAGGTAGAGTGCCCTGGCGTCAGCTCACAGCAACCTCAAACTCTTGGGCCTAATCGATTCTCTTGCTTTAGTCTCCCAAGTAGTTGGAACTACAGGCGCCCACCACAATGCCTAGCTATTTTTCTGTTGCAGTTGTCATTGTTGCTTAGCTCTGCCCAGGCTGGTTTCAAATCCATCAGCCTCCGTGTACGTGGCTGGCGCCGTAACCACTGTGGTATGGGCTCCGAGCCATTTAATTTTTTTTTTTTTGAGACAGTTTTACAATGTCACCCTCGGTAGAGTGCTGTGGCATCACAGCTCACAGCAACTTCAAACTCTTGGGCTTAAGCAATACTCTTTGCCTCAGTCTCCTAAGTAGCTGGGACTACAGGTGCCTGCCGCAACGCCCATCTATTTTTTGGTTGTAGTTGTTGTTGTTTGGCAGGCCTGGGCTGGGTTCGAACCTGCCAGCTCTGATATATATGGCTGGCGCCTTAGCTACTGAGCTATCGGTGCTGAGCCTTATTTTTCATTTCAGAGTTGGTTCAGTTATTTTCTTTTTTTTCCTTTTATTTCAGATTGATGTGAGGGTACAATTAGGTTATGATGTTTGGATATGTTAGGTCAAGTTCATTGTAGTGTGTCCCCCACCCAGGAGGTATGCCATGTACCCTTACATTGTGCTCGTTAAGTGGGAGCCACTGATCCTCCTCTCGCTCTCCCCATCTTTCTCCCCTCCCCCAGCTTGATCGGTTTCCCTCTTGTGTGACCCTGTATTAGATCATCTGCTGGCTTCATATTGGTGTGGATACTTGCTTTTCCTTTCTTGTGATACTTTACTAAGAAGAATAATGTTTCAGCTCCATCCAGGTTACTACGAAAGATATAAAGTCTCCCTCTTTTTGTTTTTGTTTTTTTTGTAGAGACAGAGTCTCACTTTATTGCCCTGGGTAGAGGGCCATGACGTCACAGGACTCACAGCAACCTCCAGCTCTTGGGCTTCCGCGATTCTCCTGCCTCAGCCTCCCCAGCAGCCGGGACTACAGACGCCCGCCACAACTCCCGGCTAGTTTTCGTTGCAGTTCCGCCGGGGCTGGGTCTGAACCCGCCACCCTCAGTATATGGGGCTGGCGCCCTGCTCACTGAGCCACAGGCGCCACCCAAGTCTTCATCTTTTAACGGCTGAATAGTATTTCATGGTATACGTATACCACAGTTTATATATCCCTTCCTGTGTTGGTAGGCATTTAGGTTGTTTTCCCATCTTGGTGATTGTGAATTGAGCTGCGATAAACAGTCTAGTGCAGATGTCCTGATAATAAAAAGATTGTTTTCTCCTGGGTAGATGCCTGGTAATGGGATTGCAGGATCAAATGGAAGGTCTATTTTGAGTTCTTTGAGGATTTTCCATACTTCTTCTCAGAGAGGTGTATTAGTTTGTATTAGTTCCACCAGTGGTATAAAAGTGTTCCCTCCTCTTCACAACTGTGCCAAATTGTGCGACTCTGGGGCTTTGTGATGTGGCCCATCCTCTCTGGGGTTTGGTGATATCTCAGGGTGGTTATGACTTGCATTTTTCTGATAATCAGGGATGATGAGCATTTTCTCAGATGTTTGTTGGCCAATCACCTGTCTTAGGGAAGCCTCTATTTCTGTCTCTTGCCCAGTGGTAGATAGGATTGTTCACTCTTTTTTGTTGATTAGTTGAATTCTCAGCATATTCTAGTTATCGGTTCTTTGTCAGATTCATACCCTGTAAATATCTTTCCCCATTCTGAAGGTTGTCTGTTTGCTTTAATTGTTGTGTCCTTAGCTGTGCAGAAGCTTTCCAGTTTAATTAAGTCCCATTTGTTTATTTTTGTTGTTGTTGTTGCAGTTGACACTGAATAAAATCTTTCCCTAGACCAATTTCCCACACTTTCTTGAAGGATTTTTATCATTTCATGTCTTGGGATTTAAACCTTTCATCCATCTTGAGTCAATTTTTGTTAAGTGGTGAAAGGTGTGGGTTGAGTGCCAGTCTTTCACGTGTGGCTATCCACTTCTCCCAGCACCATTTATTGAGTAGGGATTCTTTTCCCCAGCGTGTCCTTTTGTTTGTTTTATCAAAGACCAGATGGCTGTAAGAGACTGGTTGCATCTCTTGGTTTTCTATTAGGTTACATATTGCTATGTCTATTTTTGTGCCAATGCCATGCTGTTTTGACCACGGTGGACTTGTAATATAGCCTGAAGTCTGGTAGAGTGATCCTCCAGCTTTGTTTTTATTACTAAGAATTGCCTTGGCTATATGGTTTTTTCCTGGTTCCATACGAAGTGAAGGACTATCTTATCTAGTTCTTCAAAGTATGATGTTGCTATTTTATTGGGGAGTGCATTAAATCTGTAGATTGCTTTGGGTAGAACAGACATTTTAACAGTATTGATTCTTCCCAGTCAAGAGCGTGGTATGTTCTTCATTTGTTAGTGTCTTCTGCAGTTTATTTTCTTAAGGTTTCGTAATTCTCTTTCTAGAGGTCCTTCACCTCTTTTCTTAGGTATATTCCTAGGCAATTTTGTTTTCTTTGAAGCTGCTGTGAAGGGAGTTGTGTCCTTGGTTTGCTTCTCAACTTGGCTGTTATTGGTGTATACAGAGGTTATTGATTTGTGATGTTGATTTTATACCCTGAGACATTACTGTATTTCTTGATGAATTCTAGGAGTCTTGTGGTTGAGTCTTTGGGGTTCTCTAAGTATAGATCTTATCATCAGCAAAGAGCGAGAGTTTGACCTCCTCTGCCCCCATTTGAATGCCCTATATTTCCTTCTCCTGCCTGATTGCACTGTCTACAACAGGCGTCCTCAAACTTTTTAAACGGGGGGCCATTTCACTGTCCCTCAGACCGTTGGAAGGCCGGACTATAGTTTAAAAAAAAACAAACTATGAACAAATTCCTATGTACACTGCACATATCTTATTTTGAAGTAAAAAAAAACAAAACGGGAACAAATACAATCACACCGCCTTATGTGGCCCGTGGGCCGCAGTTTGAGGACTCCTGGTCTAGAATTTCCAGCACTATGTTGAATAATAGTGATAATAGCGGACATTCTTGTCTGGTTCCAATTCTAAGTGGAAAAGCCTTCAGTTCCACATCATTCAGTATGATATTGGTTGTGGGTTGGTCATAGGTGGCTTCAGTCATCTTAAGAAATGTGCCACCTATGCCTATTTTCTTAAGTGTTCTTGTTAGAAAAGGATGCTGAATTTTATCAAATGTTTTTTTAATGCATCTATAGAGATAATCATGGTCTTTCTTTTTGCTTATATTGATATGGTGTATTACATTTATGGATTAGTGTATGTTAAAACAGCCTTGCATTCCTGGGATGAAGCCTGCTTGATTGTGATATATGGCTTTTTTTTTTTTTTTTTTGAGACAGAGCCTCAAGCTGTTGCCTTGGGTAGAGTGCTGTGGCATCACAGCTCACAGCACCCTCCAACTCCCGGGCTCAAGCGATTCTCCTGCCTCCACCTCCCGAGTAGCTGGAACAACAGGTGCTCGCCACAACGCCCATCTTTTTTTGGTTGCAGCCGTCATTGTTGTTTGGCTGCCCGGGCTGGATTCGAACCCACCAGCTCAGGTGTATGTGGCTAGCGCCTTAGCCGCTTAAGCCACAGGCACCAAGCCAATATATGACTTTTTTAATGTGTAGATGTGATCTGTTGGCTAAGATTTTGTTGAGTATTTTTGCATCTATGTTCATTAGTGCAATTGGTCTGTAGTTCTCCGTTTTAGTTGGCCCCTTTCCTGGTTTTCTTACCAGGGTGGTGTTTGCTTCATAGAACGTGTTGGGTAAGGTTCCTTCCCTCTCCATGTTTTGGAATAGTTTAGCAGTATACCTATGAACTCATCTTAGAAGGTGTGATAGAATTCTGGTGTGAAGCCATCTGCTCCAGAGATTCTGGGGGGGGGGGGGGGGAGCGGGGAAGCGTTTTTATTGTTTCTTCAGTGTCAGTGCTTGATACTGGTCTGTTCAAGATATCTATTTCTTGCTGGTTAAGTTTAGGGAGATAGTGTGATTCCAAGTATTGGTCCATTTCCTCTCCTCCACATTGTCAATTTCTGGGCACAGAGTTTTTCATAGTAGTCAGAAATAATCTCTCATATTTCTGTGGTATCAGTTGTTATTTTCCCTATTTCTTTCTTTTTTTTTTTTTTTTTTGCAGTTTTTGGCCAGGGCTGGGTTTGAACCCGCCACCTCTGGCATATGGGGCCAGCACCCTAACCCTTTGAGCCACAGGCACCACCCCCTATTTCATTTTTGATGGAGGTTATTAGAGATTTTACTTTTCTATTTCTAGTTAATCTGGCCAAAGGTTTATTGATTTTATTTATCTTTTGGGGCGTGGCACCCGTAATTCAGTGGTTATAGCGCCAGCCACATGCACCAGGGCTGGTGGGTTCAAATCTGGCTGGAGCCTGTTAAACAAACAAACAAAAAAATAGCCAGGCATTGTGGTGGGCGCCTATAGTCCCAGCTTCAAGGGAGGCTGAGGCAACAGAATCGCTTAACCCTAAGAGTTGTAGGTTGCTGTGAGCTGTGACACCACGGGCGACATAGTGAGACTGTGTCTCAAAAAAACAGAGTTATCTTTTTGAAGAATCAACTTTTTTGTTTCATTTTCTGAATGATTCTTTTCAATTTCATTTCTGATTTAATTTTGTTATTTCTTCTGGGTTTGGGATTGGACTGTTCTTGCATTTCTTTAAGGTGATTTGTCAGGTGGATGTGCTCTCTCTGTTTTTCGGATGTAGGCATCTGATGTGATGAATTTCCCACTTAGGACTGCTTTTGCTGCATCCCACAGATCTTGATGGCTTGTGTCTCCATCGTTACATTTGAGGTATTTAACAAATTTCCTCTTTTGTCTCTTCCTTGACCCAACTGTCACTCAGCATAAAATTGTTTTGTTTACATGCCTTTGTTTAAGGATGAAAATTTTTGTTGGAGTTGAGTTCCCCCTTTATTGCCTTGTGATCTGAGAAGATACAGGGTGTAATTTCAATTCTTTCAATTTTGTTGAGGTTTGATTTGTATCCTAGGATATGATCTATTTTGGAGAATGTTTCATGGGCTGATGAGAAGAGCATATATTCCTGATCTTTGGGATGGTGTGTTCTGTAGATGTCTATTAAGCCCATTTGTTCTAGGGTCGCATTTTTTCAGTTTCTGTTTATGGGATCTATCCTGCTCTGTAGGAGGGGTGTTGAAGTCCCCAGCTGTTACAGTGTTGTAGGATACTGTATTGCTCAGACCAGTCGCGGTCTGTCTTGTCCATCTGGGAGCATTTTAAGTTGGGTGCACATAAGTATTTAGAGTTCAGATGGCCTCTTGTTATATTGTTCCCTTGACCAGTCTGAAGTGACCATATTTGTCTTTCCTAACTTTATTTGTTTTAAAATACAATTGTGACCCCTGCTTTCTTCCGATTGATGTGAATCCTTTTGAGTTAATCAAGATCAGTTCTGTGGCCTTGAGCACAGTCACTAAGTGTTCTGAGCGTGTGGGTGCTGACTGCCAGGTGGGGTGTTGTGTGAGTGTGGTCCGGTCAGGTGCTGGGTGTGTGCAGATCTGCAGCGTCCTTGCTGACTTTCTGTCAACTGCCGTAGCCAGTGGTGACTGAAAGTTGCTGAAGCTGCTGTACCTGTGTGTCTCCTGGCCCCTCTGTCACTCTGTAGCCTTGTGGACAATTGCATCATTTTTGTTTTGACCTGACCTTCACTTAACCTTTTACCATCATGAGGTGTTGTCACCGTCCCTTGTCATTCCTTCTCTGAGGCCGACTTTGGAGGTAGTGTAGTGATTTCAGTCTTCTTTTCATTGCTGTTAGCATGAACTGTCTCTCCAGTTTTTTACTTTTAATCTCTGTGCCCTTTATGTTTAAAGTGGGGTTTCTTTGTAGACCATATATGACCATTTCATCCATTCTTGACAATCTGTGCCTTTTAATTGGGATAGTCACATCGTTAGCACTTAAAGTGATCATTGATAAGGTTAGGTTTGATTCTTTGCTTCCTATTCGTCCTGTCTGGTCTTCATTCCCTTTTTAATGATTTCTTTGGGGTCAATCCGCTGTGGCCACACCCCCATAGACTTCCTGATCAGGTTTAGTCATGTGAGATCACAATACCAGATTCTTTCCATTCTCTTCCATATTTAGAAGTGTTAGATCCACAAATACTGTTGTGTCAGTTGCCTAGAGAGCTCAGTTCAGATACCTGCTGTACAGGCTGTGGCCTGGACGCTGCTGACGGGCCTCAGGTGTGAGCCACGTGCTCCTGGTGGTGTGCGCAGCTGACGTCAGGTTTTCAGAGTTGCCTCGTGTCCCTGTCCCCTCACATGCTGTACTCTTTGCTGTCATCAGGAGGCTCCCCGTAAGGTTCACCTGTAGGCCTTTGCATTCGCTACCCTCCCTCCCATACTCGGCTCCAGAGCAGGCCTGGGACTGGCCCATTTTCCCCTCCTGGCTTCCCGTCATGCAGTTTACTTTACGTTTGTTATAATCCTGTAAGGAACTGTTGTTGTTTATGACTAAATGACTTGTTTTTAAATGGACTTTAATTTTAAAAATCTTATATGTTTACCCAATTACCATTTCTGCTCCTGTTCGTTCCTCTGTGTCAACTCAGAACTTTGTCTGGGGTCTGCTGGTCTGGATTCCTGTGGCTTTCGCATGTCGAAAATGCTTTTATGTTCCCCTTTTGTCTCTGAAAGGTCTTTACATAAGTATAGAGTTTTAGGTTGACTTTTCACTTGTTTGTTTTATGCCCTATGACAAATCATGGTTGACTTTTTAAAAATTGTCAGCCCTGGCCAGGTGCGGTGGCTCACGCCTATAATTCCAGCGCTCTGGGAGACTGAGGTGGGTGGATCGCCTGAGATCAGGAGTTTGAGACCAGCCTGAGCAAAATGAGACCCTGTTTCTACTAAAAATAGAAAAAACACTAGCCGGATGTTGTGGTGGGTGCCTGCAGTCCCAGCTATTAGGGAGGCTGAGGCAAGAGGATCGCTTGAGCCTAGGAGTTTGAGGTTGCTATGAGCTGTGATGCCACGGCACTCTACCCAGGGTGATAAAGTGAGACTGTGTCTCAAAAAAAAAAAGTTGCCGCCCCTGGTTTGGCTGTCTCCTGGGAGAAACCTGCCTGTCTATGTGCTGTTCTCCCACAACCTGTCTGTCTTCATGTCACTGGTGTTGAGCCACATGATTGTGATGCTCTTTAAGGTCCTTTTCTTCCTGCTGTGTTGGTCTGGAGTGTTGAACTTCTCGGGTTTACAGATTTTGCTGAGTTTGGGAGACAGTTGTCCTGCCCACATCTTCTCCGGGCACTGTGGGCGCCTGCATGTCAGCTGTGTGCAGTGGTCCCTGCGCACAGGCCTCTTCTCTCAGATCCTTTCCTCTTCCCGTCTCCGGTGCTGTCTCCGTGACATCTGCATGCCCAAGAGTTTCTTGTGGTGTCTCCTCTGCGGCTCCTCCAGAAGCTTGGCATGGGCCTTTACCACGTCCACATCCTTGGGGACGTTTCCAGAGATCAGTGGCTCTCCTTGTTTTTTTTTTAGAGACAGTCTTAGTTTGTCGCCCTCGTTAGAGTGCTGTGGCGTCACAGCAACCGCCAGCTCTTGGGCTTAGGTGGGTCTCTTGCTTCAGCCTCCTGAGTAGCTGGGACTACAGGCGCCCACCACAACACCTGGCTGTTTTTTGCTGCAGTTTGGCAGGGCCGGGTTCGAACCTGCCACCCTTGGCATATGGGGCCGGCGCCCTGCCCACTGAGCTACGGGCGCCGTCCAGTGACTCTCTTTGTTGTGGCTTGCCTTTTCCTTGTTTTTGGATGCCAGACAGTTTGCCCGTGTAGGTGCTGAATACTTCTGTGTCTCTGTGAATCCCCTGGGGCTTGGTCCGATGGCTTGATCTTCTCAGGTCTGTTTCTGTGTTCTTTTAGGTGGGCCAGACCAGAGCTCCGTCTGGGGCTCAGGTTCCCATCACTGTGGCAAAGCCTTCCAGATGACCCAGTGCCCTGTGCTTCCAGGGTCCCATGCCTTTCCCTCTGATCCTCTTGGGGGCTTTCCCTGGCCTCGTGGAGTTTGCCCACCTGCATGCCCAGAGCCCCAGAGTCCCAGCCCCTGGGTGCATGGTCTCCTGTGGTCCTACGTCCTGCAGCCACACTGTCAGCTGGCTCTTCTCTCATGTCTGCCACGTCCCCTGCTAACCATACACTGGGCACCTGGAGGCAGTGACCGTGGTGGAGAGCTCAGCATACCCTGTCTGTTTCTCAGGGAGCAGCCTGTACTGCGCTGCCTGGCGGGTGTCCCGAGCTGGAAGCCGCTGCCTCCTGTATCCTGTCTGGGTCTCGCCTGTTCCAGGCGGGAGGTGGGTCCGTGGGTGGCCCCTTGCTAGAGGCCCTCCCCTCACATGCCCCGATGGAAAGAAGACACGTCTGTGGACACTCCTGGCCCGAGCTACCCTTAGGCAAATTGCGCTGTGGGCCAAAGCTGCTCTGCTGCTTTAGTACTGAATCCGTACCAGACTCAGAGCAAAAATAACTCGAGACTCTGAAGTGAGGGGTCCTCAGGGTGTTCTCTGCCCCTGGAGGAAGGTGAGCAAATCCTGCTCCGTGTAGCAGGTTTTTAAAAAAGTGCTGAATTGTGCTGACAGGCACATCCATTGTGAGCAGATATGTCTTCCTTTTGCAGTAATTTTGGCTACATTAAATTCGTTTTGTTAACATCTTCATTACTGCCTTTTCAGTGTTAGTGGGGATTGATTAGGAACAAAGTGCCATGATTTTGGCTATTCAGACAAGCAGCGCACCGGCCCGAGCTGGCTGGTTCTGCGACAAGCCTGGGGTCTACGCTCAGTCACAGCTGCAGCTCAGGGACGTCAGCAGTCGGGCCGCTGTCAGGAAGGGGGTTACCAAGCGCCACTCAAAGCTCAGCTTGAGCAGTGATAAAATTGAATTTTTTGATTTGTTTGCAGAAATTTCCAGGCAGTCTGCTGCCTTGGAGAGTGAAGAAGAGGGATGTTCACAGGGCTCTTGAGGCTGGAGCAGAGTGATGGGAGCAGCCCTCATCCTGTCAAGCTGTGTTGTTTGAAATTGCCTTTCTTCTAGAACCCTCTTCTAGGGTGAAAGGCGTGATGTGTGGGTGAAAGGCGTGATGTGTGGCTTTGGGATTTGGCCAGGCCTGAGGTAGCATCCTGCTCTCATGAAATGGCCTGGGGAAGTTGGGCCCGGGGGTCCATGCAGTCAGTGCTGCACTCTGCTCTTGCTGGCGGCTGGGCAGTGGCCAGGGGGCAGGGAAAGGCCCCAAGAGGCCCTCGCTGCTCACAGCTCTATTTCTGAGTCTGCTTCAGGGCTAGAGCTGGCCTTAGGGCTTTGGAGAACATAGCTGCCTTCCTGCCCAGGTGTCCTGAGATGTAGTTGATTTGCAGGCTGTTTCCAGTCTGTTCCAGGGCATGGGTTCAGGGCACCACTGTCCATAAGTAGATTCCCCACATGTGCAAAAGTGCCCTGAGCATTTTGTAGGCCATCCTGGAAGGTCCTACTTTGGTTCTAATCCACAGCGGGAACCCAAGGCCAGTTCCAGTGGGAGGTGGAGGTCTTTGAAGGGTCCATGCTCTGTGGCCACCATGGTGATCAGGGCAGAAGCCCTGCAAGCCAGGCGGCCCACCCCAGTGTGGGCCTCACTCACTCTGAGAAGGACATTCTCATGGACCACACGGTGCAGGGCCCCTCTGCTGGTGCTGTGTGGAACTGGTACCTTCACCAGGGCCAGCCTCGCGGTACCGAGCTCAGGACCGGGTGCCCATGGGTTGCAGGGAGGGTGCCCTCTCCAGGGGAGCCATGCCCGTGTGTGGCTGCTATGTGCATGTCTGCTCACCCCTTGGTTCCCATAGCTAGGTATTGAATCAGGGTCTGGTGGACAAAGCCAGTCGTGTGGTTCGACCAAGTCGCATCTGTGTGTGGAGTGGAGTGTGGAGCCAGGCAGTGCTGTGGGCCTGAGAAGTGCTCGGCTTCCTGCCATGGCTGTATTTGAGGCACACATGGCTGATGCATGAATGACCGCTTGGCCAGGGCCTTTTGTGATGTGAGCCTGGTCCTCGGGACCACCAACCACTCGGGGGCTGTGTCCAGGTGCACAGAGACTTGTCCAGCTTCCCTGGCAGTGCTGAGGTGGCCACAGGGCAGCTGTGGGGCCACACGGGCTGGTCCTTGGTGGCGGAAGGGTGTTTCCCCGCCTGGCGGCTGGACAGGCTGCACTCTCCCTGGCTGTGTGTGGGGCTCTGCCTCTTTTTCTGCCTGGATGGAGAGGTGACACTTGCAGACCCCCCCACTGTGAGGCCCACAGAGCAGAAGGGGCGGGGCCGGGGGAGGGCATGGGCGCCTGCCACCTCAGCTAGGCTCTTGGGGACTGTGTCCTGTTTCAGTCCTTCCTGCACTTTCAGGTCTTGTGCCCATGCCTGGAGGGAAGCCAGGGGCTCTTGTGGATGGTGGCAGTGACGTGAGCCGTCAGTGGGCGTGATCACATGGCAGGGCCACCACGGTGTCACTGGTGGGGCCTGTCCAAATCGTCCATCCTCAGCAACTTGTGTTTCCTGAAGCGAAGCCATTTGTAACTGGGGTCACCGGAGTCAGTCCTGTGGCTCTACTGGCATATTGTTCTTGGGCGTGATGATGAACTCTGCTGCCCTGGGGCAGTGATGGGTGGCTCTGCCTGGGCATGGCCCCCCCTTCACTGTCTACTTCCTTTGAGCTGGCTGTGGTACTGGGCACAGCAGGGACATGGCCATGTGCGGCAGGCTGGCTGCAGAGGGAGGTGCATAGGTGGATGGGCTGCCAAGCCCCTGCCCTGGACGCTCCCTGCTGGTTGCGGTTTGCCCAGGAATTGTTGTGCCCTGGTTGTCTTGGCCCTTATAGCTGGGTAGTGGAGTCTGGTCAGCACTTGGCTGTGAGTGAGGGGGCCAGGGTTCTCTGTGTGCAGAGTGAGAGCTGCTCGGATAGGCGGGCAGGCTGACCAGCCATTGCTGGGCTGGGTTCAGTCTTTGGCCCTCGCCGTGGCATCCCAGCTTCCTCAGCCCCCACTCCCTTCAGGTCTCTACCAGTGGTGCTGGGAGGTGCTGTCCAGGGGCCCTGGTAGGCTGGGGGTGTGTCCACAGGTCCTGGGCTTTGTCCCATTTATGAGAGGTCAGGCGGTCGTGGTGGGTAATAGGAGCCTGAAGTCCCCAGGCTGCCATCTGGCGATTGTAAAACGGGCATTTTTGGAGGGGGATGGTAGAAAACAGACGCCTCCTAGGCAGACAACTTCGTGGCCCAAGGTGAAAAGTTCAGGCTGTCCCGTCTCTGCAGAAGGGCTGGGGTGGGGCAGGGACCATTCCCTGCTTTCTTTCCTTTGGTCTCTTGGACATGGAGGAGTGCAGGGCTGGCCTGGTTGTTGGAGGTCCTGGCTGGCATTTGTAGGACCCTCCAGGGGCCAGCCTTGGGGGTGGGCAAGTTCATGAGAACCCTTTTGCTGCCCCAGAGTGCCTGTCTTGTCCTCCAGGGCCACCGCAGGCTACACTAGGCACCTACCTCACCAGCGTGGGCATTTCCCTAGTGAATGAGGTGAATGAGCTGGTGTCCCTCACGAGTACCTGGTGGGCTAGGGCTATGGGCCACCTGAGTCCTGGCAGGCAGTGGGTTGGGGCCCGTGCCACGTCCAGGGCCTTTGAGGCTTGGAGGGATGCAGTACAGCCCTGTGCTGGGGCTTCCCAGTGGGGCTGTGAACCTGGGCTCACCCTGGTTTGGCTTGGGTGGCAGGGAGCATGGGGCACCAGCACAGTCCCTGAGAATAGCAGAGGCCTGAACACCTCCTGCCTTCCAGCCTGAGCTCCCCTGCTGGCTCCAGGGTGCAGGGATGACAGGCAGGCGCGAGCCACTACCTGCCCCCCGGAAGTTGTGGTCAGACAAGTTGTGGTCAGACAGCGGTGGGGGATTGTCAGGCTCAGGAAGCTTGTGACTGTGGTTTACCCTGGTAGTGGCCCTTTAAAGAGGACCTGTTTAAAGCCCCACCTCCCAGATGGTTTCCAGTTTCAGGATGAAACTTTCAGATTAATGTGGGTCTTGAGAGAGGCCTCATGAGGCTGCCCCTGTGTTGACGGGGCTGTGTGGGTTGCCCTACCCAAGGCGGACCCCTTGACTCTGCCTTTTATGCTGAGCTGTCCCTTTGAGCCCCACCCTTGCCTGTCCCCCTCAACGGGCCTGGCCTGGGGGGATTACAGCAACATGCTTTGGAGGGACTTTTGATGAGTTAGTGGAGTGGGGACCTTTGAGCACTCTGCAGCCCCTTTCCTGCATCCAGGTCAGTTGCCAAAGGCCCTGGAAGTTCTGAAAACATTTGTGTTGAGGGCCAGTGGGGCTGATGTCCCAGGGGCCTGGCTGGTGAAGTTCCCAGAGGGCAGGTTTTTAAAGAAGCACTTGGTCCCCGAAACAGCAGGCAGCAAGAGCAGGGCTGGGAGGGTAGTTCCCTTCCTCAGTTTTCTCCAGGGAGGACTCTCCCCTGTGGGCAGGTGCAGGGGCCCAGAGAGGGGTTGCGGAGGGACCCTGTGCCCCCCAGGCTGCCTGGCTCTGTTCCAGGCCTGTCCTGCAAAGAGGCAGGTTCAAAAGGTCACTGCCCTGGGTTTTATGGCTGTCTCCCGCGTTCTCACGACCCCATGCCCTCTGTGTAGACCAGTGGGGCTGGAGCTTCAAGAGGGCTGGGCCTTTCTAGGGAATAAAAACCTCCTGAAAGGCCTGAGTCTCCACCACCAAGGTTAGGTGTTTTAGTAGTGTAAAAATGGTGCTGAAAATCAAGCAAAGACATGTATTCTTGAGAGTTTAGGGTAAACAGAAACTAGAGCTATTTGAGACTGTCGCCTCCTTAAATAGAATCGAAGTGGAAGGACACAGAAACTGCCCTTCTCCTTAGAGCCCCACCCTGTGGGAGTGGCCGTCCCTGTGGGCTGGTGGCCCCCCTTTCCCACTGGGGCTTGGGGAAGCTCTTTGTGACTTTGTTTTTATTATTATTATTTTTTAAATAATTAACGGAGAGTGAGTTGGTTCATAGTTTTGGCTTGTAGTTGGTTGCCCGCCCCCTTAAATTAATGACAACTATGCCTTGTGAATATTTCCTATAATGTAATGTAGCTGTATTTTCTGAAAACCATCCTTCCCGGCTACCACCTCTGGACTCTGAGTTGTGGTCTGGGTCAGCAAGGCCCTCCCCTCTGCAGAGGCCCCTGGGCACCCCAAGCTCTCGGGGACTGTGTGAATGAGGAGCTTGTGCTTCCTGGCGGGTGAGGTGCAGGAGCGCTGGCCAATCCAGGGAAACAGCACTTGGAACATCGGCTGTCCATTGCCTCCGTGAGGAAGTTTGTCACGCTGCTGTGCTAAGAGTGCAGGTGTCACTGGGTGTTATTCGTAAGGTGGCAATTGGGGCCATCTGACCCTTTATCTGGGCAGCCGACGAAGGTCTCTGCAGCTACGCAAGACCCACCTGTTGGCGTATACCTGGCCAGGAGCACGCCCTGGGCCCCTCCTTTTCCCACAGCAGCTCCTGGTGGGAAACCCTGGCCAGGGAGGTAACTAGTGTTGCTGGCACCTGCCTGGTCCTTGGGCCTAGCCCTAGTTCCTCCTCCGGTACAGAAATTAAAACCACAGTCAGGTGTGCAGAGTGCTCATGGCTGATGTGCAGCACCAGTTCTGAGCCCTGGCCCGGCCATGAGATGTGTGGGGAGCACCCTAGCTCGCAGTGGGGCTTAGCCTGCAGCCCCAGCCCGCCTCGGGGTCAGGTGGTATGTGCAGGCAGAAGAGGCATCTCTGGCACCAGGTGTGTCCCAAGGAGATGTCCCAGGCACCTTCCTCATCCATTTTTGGTGGTGAGCCACACTGCTTTGCCTCGTAGAGCTCTGTCCTGCTCTTTGTCTGCGTTCCTGTTGTTTTTTATTGAACCTTTGCCAGGCTCACATTGCAGGCATGTGGCTTCCATGAGGCATTCGCCCTTTCTGGTCCTGGAGGAGCTGTAGGCTCTCTGTGGCTCCTTCGTGTTTAAGCCGAGGCACCGCCAGGCCCCAGGCTCTGTGGGATGGCCACCCCGAGCTGCTCTATCAGAGGCTCCTTCCAGCCTGCCTTGTACATGGGTGGGTACCCTGAGGTGCCACACCAGGCCTTGCTGTGGCTCCGAGCAGGCACTCTGGCTATATTCTCAGGCTCTTCCCTGTCGTCCTGCATCTTGGGCCGCAGAACCTTTGAGCCTGGCCCTGGCCTCTGGAAAGGGTGGTCTGGCTTCTCCCTGCACAGGGCCTGGCAGTCAAGGGCCCATGGCTAGTAGGCCTCAGGGTACAGAAGAGTCAATGTAGTGTGGCCAAGGGCCATCCCACTCAGCACATATGGCACTGGGCGAGGGCAAGAGGGACCTTTGGTGGTGTCCGTGCAAGGCGGCAGAATCTGGGTATGGTGTGACCTGTTCTCTCAGCCATTTTCTCGTGGTCACAGTAAATGATGCTGATGGCATGTGAAATTGTCTTCTATTGGGGGCAGTGGGATGGCCTGTGGCTTGTGAGGCTGCCCTTCCTGCCCAGTGTCCTGTCTGTGTAGTTGTGGCCCTGGGCAGCCCAGGGAAGTCCTCCCCTGCCCACCCCTCTGTCCTCTCTTTTGCCGTTGTGAGGCCTACATTGTGTGTGGTGGCCGTGTGAGTTCCGGGACATGGATAGTCAGTCCCCCTGGAGGCCACTGGGTGTGTTCACCACCCAGCAGCTCCTGGTTACATGTGTCTACAACACATTTCCAGAAGTGGACTCAGCCCCTTGATGGTCAGTCAGTAGGACTTGGAAGGGTCTGTGGGCATTGTGGCTGCAGCATGGGCCACAGAAGGACAGTGGCAGGGACAGGTGCTGGAGTATGTGTCAGGGTGGGTAGGGGGAGGCCAGCATGTGACAGCCCCTACGTGGGTCCCAGCTCCTAGCAGAGGAGGTGAGCCCCTCATGAGGGTCACATGGGTGTCAACAGCTAATAGGGACTGCTGTCCCTTGCTGTCTATAGTGGTCTTTCCAGGCACACCCTGGGCCTTGTGGTGGCACTTCTTGGGTGGCAGATGTGGAGCTGGAGCAGCCACATGGAGTGGGGCACCAGGGCCTTCTCTGCCTGAGCAGACTTGTCTTGGGCCAGGGTGTTGAGACAGAGTGACAGCTCTGGGGCCTGGCTGACTCCCAAAGTCGGCATGTCCTAGGCCTAGGTTTTTTCTTGAGTTTGGCCCGTAGCACATAGGCAGCAGCCTGGACTCCGCTGCTGATGCCATCCTTAGCTCAACACCTCATGGCACCCAGTTGTGGGCCTCCTCCTGGGTTTCCTGTGGGTGTGGGCCCCAGGAGTCCTGTTTTGGGTGCTCTGATGTGACCTGGAGGGGCCTGGCCACCTCAGGGGCTAGAGGAGAGACCAAGCTTTAGCCCCTGGCTCTACAGGACGATCCTTGGTAGCTTCTAACACACTTGCTCTCAGCTGGCCCTCCTGCAGCTTCCTACCTAGGCAGGGAGTTTCAGGGGCCCTATGAGAGGGTGGTGGGTTGGTCCTGGGGGAGGCAGCCCTCAGGACTGTTGAGAATAGGTAGCTTCTCCTTGCTCCTTCAAGCTGTTCCATTCTTTGGCTCTTTCCCGAGCAGAGGGGTTGCTCCAATGCGGAGAGGTTCAGTCCTGGACTACAGAATCCCCAAGGCTCCTGGGCCTGTGTCTGTCCAATCATGCAGGACACCTGTTTGTTTGCACCTCAGCTGGTGTGGGGACAGCCCCTAGGAGCACCAGGCTCCACCCAGCTCTCAGAAGTTCACCTGCTGCAGTCAAAGGTGGATTTTTCAGCATGAGATTTTATCTCCAAAGGAAGGGCTGGCCAGCCTCCAAGGGAGGTCAGGGCACCCTTGGGGTAGGGGATCCAGGACCCTGGGAGTCTGTGCCTCTAGGGCCACACCCTCCCATGATTTCAGATCCTGTAAACATGAGAGCAAGGGGGTTTGAGTATAGTGAGGGCTGGAAGCTTGAAGCTGGATGTGAGTAGAGGCTGGTGCTGGCCTTGTGGGGCTGGGCCTGCCTTGTCTGAAGGCCTTTCCTCTCCTTCTGTAATCCTGAAATTCCTGGCTGCTGCCCTTGAGTGACCTGCTCATTTCACCTAGAAAAGATGAAAAACCTCTTCCCACAAACCTCATTCCTGACACACTTGGGTGTCCCTTGAGCTGCTTCTCCCGGGTTCTGGACTTGGAGGGTTCCTGGACCTCTCTGGCTCCCATTGTTTGTACCAGGCATCCAGAGCATTAGTTCCTTGGGCTCTGGCTGTGTACCTGCACCGCAGACAGCTGTCCTCCGCCTGTGTCCTCAAGGCAGGAAGGGCCAGGTCTCTCTGGGGCTTCTTTTCATAAGGTCTTGTGTCCCATTTATGAGGGCTCCCTGCTGCCCCTCCTGGCACCTTGATCTGAGGGGCTCCACTGCCCTGTTGGATGGGGGAGCTTTGCTCACCTGGGAACTGTCACAGGTGGTCAGTTCTCTGGGTCTTCTGACCCCGCCACTGGCCTTTCCTCTGCGTCAGTCCCCTGTGGTTGGCAGCTGGAGGCCACCTGAGGGGAGCAGTGGGCCCCACACAGCACCTCTGGGTACCGCACCCCACCCCCACTCCTCACTTCCTCCCTGGCCCTGTTCCCTGAGCCTGGGGGTGCTGGCTTCTATCCCAGCCTCTGTCTGCTCCCCCAGGTTCTTGCTGAGGCCTCTCTGGGCTTGCCAAGAATGAGGGGAGCTGGGGGAGGGAATGCAGGAGCCGCTTCCTCTGCAGCCGCTGTGGCAGGCAGGTGGGGGTGGGGCAGCTGTGCCCCCTGCCCTCCAGTGCAGGACGTGCCCAGCCCTAGACAGAAGCTGCTTCATCCTCCTAGTTGGCCTGTGGCAGGTCCTCATTGCGAGGCAGCTCTCCCACCTGAGAAACCGGCTCAGTTTAAAGTAGGGTTTGCTAAAGAGCAGGTGAACTCAGGCCCTTGTCTTCAGCCAGCTACGTGTTTAGCCATTTAGGAGGAACTTGTGCAGTTAGGTAAGTTTAACTCCTGAATTTGCACAGCCCTTGCACCCGTCCAGTGCATACCTGGGAAGGCGCTTTCCAAGCATTAAGGCCCTCTGTGTGGGCTGGCACACCCACACCCTGGGAAGCCAAGGCTGGAGGACCCCTTGAGCTCAGGAGTTCAAGACCAGCCTGGGAAAGCTGGGTCTCTACTAGAAATAGAAAAATTAATGGGGGGCATGGCCTGGGGCTCAGTGAGTAGGGCGCCGGCCCCATATACTGAGGGTGGCAGGTTCGAACCCTGGCTAAACTGCAACAAAAAAGTAGCTAGGTGTTGTGACAGGCGCCTGTAGTCCCAGCTGCTTGGGAGACTGAGGCAAGAGAAGGCCTGAGCCCAAGAGCTGGAGGTTGCTGTGAGATGTGACGCCACGGCACTCTACTGAGGGCAACAAAGTCAGACTCTTGTCGCTAAAAATTAAATAAATTTAAAAAAAGAAAAATTAATGGGATAATTAGCCACACGTGGTAGCCCACATCCCTGTAGATCTTGCTTCTAGGGAGGTCAAGGTGGAATGATCACTTGGGCTACAGTGAGCCACAATTGAGCTACTCCAGCCTAGGCCACAGAGACAGACCCTGTCTTTACAATCACCCTCTAACTTGGAAGTGGGAGGCAGGGACTGCCCGAGAGGTGTGGCCTAATCCCCTCTCCCCACCTTGCACACCTTTTAGGGAACCAGAGCAGCTGAGAGCACAGGCGAGGCTGAGCCATGCTGAGCTGAGAGGGAGTGGGGGAGGCTGTGGCACCTGCATGGCTTTCTGAAGCCATGGACCCCACCCAGGATGGGGTGATATCTCAGTGAGGTGTTGCTTTTGTAAATTTGCTAGGGAGGAGCCAGGGGCCATCCACTGCCTATAGGGGGTTGGCAGTGCCTTCCTCTGTCCAGGCAGATGTTGTGCCTCAGGCCAGGGCCTGTCCGTGTCCAGCTTTGCCACCACAGCCTAGACATCCCAGCCGAGCTGCCGAGTGGAAGTGGGAGGACCATCTGCTGAGCCTAGGCCGCCGCCATGTCGGGCTCTTTAGAGAGCAGACTCTGGGCGTCAGCGGGAGGAGGCTGAACAGACCCATGGTCTGTCGGAGAGAGGCAGGGCCAGCCGCAGCTTCCCCTTCCTGGCAGGTGGCAGTGCTTGTCCCCAGAGTTGTGTGGGCCAAGCCGTCTTCAGTGGTCCGACGCCCTACCCAAACTCCTCCTCTGCTTTGAGGTCCACATCTGCCATGGCCTTCGGGGACTCTGTCCCTCTTGGCTATTCTGTATCTGTGATGAGAACCGAGGCTCAGGGTCTGTCTCCTTTCCACATGCACCTACTCTCATGATGGCCACCTCCGTGTGCAGAGATGGGGTCCCAGAGGCTCTCCTGCTCCTCAGCTGCCACCCCTGGGGCCCAAGCCCTGACACGGAGTCCTCCCTGAACCCTAACCAGGGGCTCTCAATGTGAACCCTAACCAGGGGCTCTCAATGTGACACTTGAGGTGCTGCTGTGTGGCCACTGGGTTCCCTGGCCTGGACCTCACACGCTGAGAAGCTTTGATGGCGTTGGCCGCCCTTCCCTCGTGGGTCAGCACAGCAGGGGCTGTTCTTGGGTTCACCTCTTCCTAATGGTCATCTCACAGAGACCTGAGCCCTAGTGGGGTGGTAACTACAGCTCTGCGTGAGAGACAGACTGTCCAGAGGGGATCTGCTACTATGCTGGGCATCAAGGCAGTCTTGAGGGCTCTGTGCAGAGGCCGTGCATAATGTGAGACCGTGGCCCACCCCAGGCCTGTGCTGGGGCCCTGGTGGTGAGAGTGGCCGTCATTGTCTGTCTGTGGCCCTGTGTCCTTGGTGCGGCCCAGAGATGAGTCCAGGACCCACATGTGTGCTTTCTCGGATATCTGGACTGAAGTGGACCTTTCTAATGATACAGGTGAAGAATGACTTTACTTTGCTTTTTAAGTTAACAGAGCCCTTAGTTCATACTGAAATGAAGTTTCATTATTTTGTGTTTGGGCCTCAGAGGGTATTCCTGAAGCCTGTGGACAGCCTGTGGTGTGGTGTCAGTCTGGTTTGGAGGTGGTGTCGTGTGGCAGTTGGCTGCAAACCGTCCCCATCTGTCTAGTAAATTTCCATCTTGCTTGACGTCAGCTGGCTTTTTGACATGCATTTGGAAGGTGTTAACAAATGGGTTTAAAACTCCTCCTTTGGAAGTTTTTTCTCAAACAGATTAGAAAATCCTATCCAAGCTCTTGCAGCCAGCAGGAGTGAGTGGTGGGAGCCCTCCCTCACTAGGGTACCAGGTGGCGGGTCTCCAGGATCCTGGGCAGCCAAACAGCGGAGAAAAAGTGCAGCATAAGCTGCTCAGGTATAAACCCTGAGCCCCTGTTCTGCACTCCATTTCAACTTGTACTTGGGGTTTTTAGTTGAGAAACATTAGAAATTTATTACTGTAAGTTTTACCATTCATCTTTATATTATGTAATATCTGTTTAAAATGCAAATGTAAGAGCATTTAACTCACAGACTCACCAAAATTGCACAATTCATATTTTGTACCCGAACATGCGTATGGATTTTGTCAGCAGGGCAGTGGAAACGCTGCACAAACCAGCTCAGCTGTTTGATTTCACTTCTGGATACTGGCTGGTGTGGCCACACCCTTCCTGTACTTCCTGAGCGCCTGCGGAGCCCCAGGGGTTGTGGTGGCTGCCCTCCTTCCTGGCATACAGCCTCAGACGCTGGCAGACAGGGAAAGTAACTGACTGCAAAGGCCACCGGCCTCCCTGTGCACCTGCTTCTCAGATGCGTCACCTTTACGGCAAGGCTGCTTTGAGGAGGCTCTGCCTCTCAGAGCCGTGAGCCAGGCGGGGACATGACGCAGAGCTCTGTGAATGGCTGGGGTGGTGCTGGACAGGAGTGTTGCATGAGCCAACTCTGATCATTCACCTACTCTGTAGGACTTTGCTTATGAAATAAAATGTTGTCAGGCCGGGCGTGGCTGCTTACAACTGCAGACCCAGCCCTCTGGGAGGCCGAGGCAGGTGGATCTCTTGAGCCCAAGAGTTTGAGGTTGCTGTGAGCTATCACGACATCATGATACCCAACCCAGGGTGAGAGAGTGAGACTCTGTCTCAAAAAAAAAAAATCAAAGATGAAATTATCAAGAATTCCGAGTGAAGGACTGCAGAGCACTGCATGACTGCAAGGCCAGCTCTGGAGTATCCTGTCTTTGGATTGAAAAGTGAAGGAGGGAGAGTCGTTTTTCTGCCCACACCCTGTAGCCTAGTCACCCATGCCCAGCTACAGCCAGTTCTGAGCAGGTGCCTGAGAGCCCCTGCCCTGTGTGGGGCTCAGAGTCACTTTCCCCATCCTGCGTGGGGTTGGGGGGAGGGGTGAGCTTCCTGCACGGCCTCCACCACATAGCCCCTGCCCATCCATTCACTGCTGTCAGGGCTGTTTCTTTAAAAGTGGACATTCTAGATGCCTAAATTCACTTTTATTTTGAGATTAGAATGAGAACACTTTTTACAGTTGTTTCTCCTGTGGAAATGGCTGTTTTTAGAGACTTATGGTTGTCCTATGGCTTGTCACCCTTTATTGGTGAGAGTACGTGTGTGTGTGCATGGTATGCATATGCATGTGTGTGCGTCTGTGTGTGCATGGGTGTGTGCAGTGAATGGATGGCCAGGGGCTGTGGCCCTGGTGGACAGCCGTGCATCTGTGTATTGTGTGTGCGCGCGCGGGTGTTTGCATTGGTGTGCATCTATGTGAGTGTGCACATGGGTGTGCGTTCATGTGAATGGGTGTACATCTGTGTGTGCGTGCACATGAGTGTGTATTCATGTGCATTGGTGTGCGTTTATGTGCATGTGTGTGCTTGGGTGTGTGCAGTGAATGGATGGGCAGGGGCTGTGGCCCTGGTGGATGGCCGTGCATCTGTGTGTGTGCATGTGTGCACGAGTTTTTGCATTGGTATGCATCTGGGTGAGTGCACATGGGTGTGTGCATGGGTGTGCATCTGTATGGGTGTGCGTTCGTGTGCAGGTGTGTACTGGTGTATGTGAACCGGTGTGTGTGTGTGCATGCTGTGCATGTGTGTTCACGTGTGTGTGCATACTGGTGTGTGTGAACCAGTGTGCCTGTGCCTTTCTCAGCAGGACACTCCAGGCATCCTGGTGCGTGCCCTGTGTCTTCTCTTGTCCTGAGCGTCTTTGGCTGGTGCAGGGTCCCCTTCTGCTGGGTAGGGGTAGGCGGGGCTGAAGGTGGGTCTTGCTGAACCTGAGGTGGGGGCCCTTGGCAGCCTGTTAGGAGTTGTGGCAGAGCCCTTAGGTGCTGGTGACAGTGGCAGGGGTGGGAGGGGTGGGACTCTTTTCCTAGGCACCAACTTCTTCATTTTTGACCTTCTCTTGAAAACAAACCTGTGAGCCAACCCTGTGTATCCGATTCCCACACGCATGCCTGAGGGGTAGCTGTATAGGGAAGGGCTGCTGGCACAGAAGGGCCACCCCACGCTGGGCCTGGGGCCTGGCTGGCCCTCCCAGTCCCTTACCAGTACTGTCACCATGACCTTCACATGACACTGAACCTGATGGGGAGATGGGGGAAGTCAGACAAGTGAGAGGCTGTATTTTGTGTGAAAATACAAAATATTTCTGTATTTTCACAGGCAGGCTCGGGCCAGCCAGCTCTCTGAACAGAGGGCCGCTGAGAAGGTGCCTGAGGGAGTCCAGGATGCGCCCTGGGATGCAGGGTAGGAGCTCACCTTGTGCTGCTTCCGGCTGCAGGCCCCTCCCACCAGCAGTTGCTGCAGGCTGCCCAGGACCCCTTTGCCAGATGCTTCTCCCTTGAGATCAAACATGGCCCCAAACCATCACTCTGCCGAGGCCGTAGAGGCGTAAGAACAGAGTCCTGGGAGGCCTTGCTCGCTGCCCACGAGCCCCTCACCTGATGCATCTAGTGTCCACAGCCCACAGCTTCTGGACCATGCCTTCAGTGGAGGGGTTGTTCTTTCCAGTATCCTGGGTGGCAGCAGGGCCCTCAGGCAGCAGTGGCAGGTGGGGTCCTTGGGCCTTTACATCTGTGGTGGGTCCCTGGACAGCGTGTGCCCGGGCATGGAGACTCTTCCTGTCGCAGGTGCTGGGGTCCCTGTCCATCAATCACTCCTGGTCCTGAGGGTGGACCAGGTGATATGGCTTCTATGATTGTAGGGGCAGGTACAGGTGGACTCTGGGCGGGTTGGTGGTATGGGGAGCATGGGCAGGGCCATGGTGCTGATGTGACTCACAGTGGCCAGAGGTAGAGCTAACAGGACCTCCTGATGGGCGTGGGGGCTCTTGGGCAGCCCTCAGTGGGAGGAGAGGCCAGCTGGGGTGAGGGCTGGTCATGTGTTCAAGTGGAAGATTCAGATTCCCAAGGAATGGGTTTGGAAGCAGGTTGGCCACACGGTTACTTCTCGCGGGAGAGGGCCTCTCCCGGCCTCCTCCTCGTGTTTCTGTTGTCTGGGATGAGCAAGTGTTCCAGACTGCTTCTCCCAGACCGCAGGGGGGAGGAAGGCCAGCCCAGAGCTGCTGGGCCCATCAGGGACACCTGCCTTTCCCTCGGGGCCAGGGAAGCTGACTCCCGCTGTGGGGTCAGGGTCTTGTTGGCGAGAACAAGGAGGCCAGCACCCAAACTGAGGGGCCTCATCTGTCCAAGCCCCCACTGGCACCTGGGTGAGAGCTGGGCAGCTGAGAGTGGCTGGACATGACCATCTCTTGCTGTTTCGTGAAACTCCCAGTTTGGCCTATTCTTCATGAATCAGCCTTCCTCCCGCACCGCCTCTGTGTTCCACATTTTCCTCTTCCTGCAGTGTTTCCTCTCGCTCTGCGTGGAAAGGCCCGTGCATCTCTGTTGACCGTGGGTGAGGGTGGCAGGTGGCCAGGCCTCCCATTACGGCTGTCCCTCCCACCAGCGAGTCATCACACTGGAATGTTTGTAGGGAGTGGCCACAGGGATGGGAGAGGAAAGATCTCTGCTCACCCCCACCCAGACAGAGCAGGAAGGACTGAAGCTATCAGCCATGGGCCTGCATGCCCACTTGTTCCTGGGGTCTGTCAGTCCATTCTCAATCCTTTTAAAAGTCACCTGCCCAGGAAAAGACTGGTCCAATTCCCATGCCTTGTCCACTGGGGGCTTCTCCCTCACCCCTGATTCTGAGGGTAAGGTTGGTAGGCCACATGCCCACACCTCAGGCCTGGTCCCAGCACTGTGGTGGTTTGGGGTGAGCGTGGGATTGGGGTGGGAGGGGTGAGTGGGGCACAAGCTCCCTGACTCTGGGCATTGGCCACTGGTGGACACTTTGGACCCAGGTTGCAGGAGAGGCCGTGGTAGGCGCACCCCTCCCTGGCAAGGTTGGGCAGTACGGGGAGGGCAGCTGGGGCCAGATGCTAGCAAGTCCCTCACCAGTGTGTGGCCTGGCCTTACCCTCTCCATGCGGCACCTTCTCCCCCCAGGTTGCTGGGCTTCCTTGGGGTAAGACACACTGGCTCTGCGTCCCTTCTTGCGAGTGCTGGTCTTCCTGCACAGGGCCTTGGCGCCGCACCCACAGAAGCACATGTCATGGGTGCTGGTGAAGGTGCCTTGTCACCTTGTGGCACAGCCTGAGCGTCCAGGCCCCCGCTGGGCAGCAGAAGGGGGCAGGCGTGGGACCAGATGGACGTCTCAGCTCAGTTTACCTAGAAAACTGAGCCTTTTCCCTGAATAGCATCAGAGTAACAGCAAAGATGACCTATTTAAGTTAAAGAAAAATCAAAACGAATCTTTAAAATTGGTATTTTCACCTCATTTTGGGGTTTGGGGTTGGCTTGCAAATTTAATCTGCTTCCCCTGCACCACAATAATCAGAAAATAGGTTAATTTAAGCATAATATGAAATGTGAATTATCATGTGTAAAATATTAATGGTACTTACAAAAATAGCTTTGTAATTTCTAGAACTGAAATTTTCAAAAAAATGCCACAGCTCAAATCTTGAGCTGCTTCCCAAGTATGGGAATTTAGGGGTCTACCTGGGGGAAATAGTTAATGGTTTTAGCAGGGAGTATTTAGAGAGTGCCTGGTGTCCCCAAGACTGCACCTCACCACTAAGAGAGCCCCCTTGCCACGCTCTTGACAGCAGGAGTTGTGTGGGGGACTCTTGCCCTGCAGGGCTTTGCCAGGTCTGGGTTGCAGTTTGCCCTCCTCAGTTAGGGGCTGAGGAGGTGGACACCCCCCAGGCACTCACTCCTCTCAGTGGAGCAGCTCCAGTGCAGGGGTGGATTCTGGCAGAGGAGTGTGCCCAGGCCACAGCTGTCCTCGGGCCTTCATCCTGATTGGCAGGGATTGCTCTGTCCAGGGTCCTTCCCATCTGGGCTGGCCCTGGCACATGGGGGTATGTCCACTTGGCTGACAGAGGGAGAGAGAAAGACCCTGTGCCTGGCAGTGCCCTCAGTGCCCCACTGCTGGGGAGGGGTCAGGCCCGTGGCCTTTGGGACAGAAGTGTTGCCCTGGGGCTGGCTTTTCAGGATGTAGGGCCTGTACATGCAGGAGGGTGTGCCTTGTGCAGAGCCAGAGGCCGCAATCCTACAGTGTCCCCTCTTAGCCAATGTGACATCAGGAGCCTTCAGCCCACAGAGCTTTTCTCAAATCTCTGGGGCAGCAGTGATAGGCGCTGTGCCATCCAGAAGCCACTGTTCTGATGGGCTTTGCAAATCAGTGTCCCTCAGGGTGTGGCTGGAGCTCCACGGGAGTGAGAACTCCAGCTGACACATCCCACTTGTGTCTCGCTCACTGGTGGTTGGGATTAGCCATGGAAGATGACAGAGCAGAGCTTTAGGGAGGAAACCAGTGGTGGGCATGTGGAGGCATGTGGCCTGAGTGCAGTTGGCCACAGGCCTTGGAAGATTTGGCCAGGGCTTGGGACCCTTCATCTCAGCTCCTACTTCCAGCCTTTCCAGCTGGCACCTTGGAGTCCTGTGGCCATGTGAGCGGGCCCACGGATGTGCTTCCCAGAGCTGCCCGCATCTGTGCTGGGAACCCTTCTGGCATGGGCAGCGGGTCACCATGGGCCTCCCTGTAGGGACAAGGCAGCTGTGTGATCTGGGCCACGCTGTTTTTTTGTTTTCTTCTCACTTGGACCTCGAGGACTCCCTTGTTTTCTACGTAGAAGGGACACTTATACTGTGGAGCATTTCGTGGTTTTCAGAGTAACCCTGGGAGCTCTGTAGCCTCCTCTCTCCCTGACAGGGTAGAGCCTCCTTCCCCATGGTGTCTGTGGATCTTGGTCTGGAAGCCTTGTGGAATTTGGCTGTTGTGATAGTCACACCTAGGGTACACAGTTGTCAGAAAAGACTGACAACAGGTGGCGCCTATAGCTCAAAGGAGTAGGGCGCTAGTCCCATATACTGGAGGTGGTGGGTTCAAACCCATCCCCAGCCAAAATTTATAAAAAAAGAAAAGAAAAGAAAAGAAAAAAAGGACTGATTCAATCCTTGGTGACATTGCTATGAGAAGCTTTTTTCTGCTGACTTCTGAGGGTATGAAAACACAGCTGATGCTGGGTGCAGAGGGCACAGGTGCTCTCCACCAGGGCACCTGCCTGAAGCCCTTCTACTCCAGGGACTGGGGAATCTCAGGGAGACTTGATACAGTAGGAACTTGCAAGTGTGTTTTTACTCTTCACCCAGAATCTAGGGTTGATACAAATACTTGGTCATATCTCAGCTCTAAATTTGCAGCCACTTTCTAACTTGGAAATTTTACTTAGTAGTAGAATTCCTTATTAAAAACTGCCTGTTGAAAAAAGGAACTGTTTATTTTGAGACAGAGTTTTGACTTTGTCGCCCTCGGTAGAATGTTGTGGCATCGTAGCTCACAGCAACCTCAAACTCTTGGGCTCAAGCAATTCTCTTGCCTCAGCCTCCCAAGTAGCTGGGACTATAGGCGCCCGTCACAACGCCTGGCTAATTTTAAAGACGGTATCTCACTCTTGCTCAGGCTCGACTCGAACCTGTGAGCCTAGGTGATCCACCCGCCTCGGCCTCCCAGAGTGCTGTGATTATAGGTGTGAACCGACGTGCCCGTCCTGTTTTTTTTATTTAGTTTCTAAATTAGGAAATAGATGCATTTTATTAAGAGTCATAAATGTGGTTTTCATGTTAACATTTGTAACCCTGGAAAAGTTCATCTTACTTGGAAGATGTGTTCACAGAGGGAGAATGTCTTAGTCTCCCGGCTGTGGCCAGGACAAGGTTTGCCTCACAGCTGGGGTCTCTGGCCCACTGTTCGTGTTGGTGGATCATAAGGCAATGCAGGACCTAGGAAGGTGCTGTGGGGGAGGGCAGGACATGGGGCCACAGTTTGGCCCTGGCTATTGCTGGGAGAGGCAGTATCTTAAACAGTGGGATTTGTCACAACCTGTGACTCGGCCCGGGTTGGCAGGAGTAGGCCACTTGGGCCTCCTTGTGGTTCCTGGCACCAGGATCAGCCTCAGGAAGTGCTGACCTCCTGTGGAGGAGGGAGGCGTGTGGTGCCTGCCCTGTCCTTTCCTGGGCCCTGCTCTGGGCCCCTGCTCGTGCAGCCCCGTCCATCCCCCCACTGGACTGTGGCCAGGGCCACCTTGTCATGTCTGCAATTATGGCTCTGGCCAGTGCAGGGTCTCCGGGGCCTGTCACTGCTCTCCCAGCCTGCTGCTGCCTGTGCTCTTGTGTCCCCAGCAGCACTCGTGCTCCTGGGGACCAGGCTCGTGGTCCCCTGGCACTGACAGCTGGCTTGGGGTCTACACCAGACAGCGCCACTGGTCAGGCAGAACCTTTCTGGGATGGAGACTGCTGGGGAGCACAGCTGCCTCGGGGCCAAGACTGCCAGCGCCCTGTGGGATGCCCCTGGTGACGAGGACCAGGATGTGCCCTAAACCAGGGGATGTAGAGGGTCTCCTTGGCATCCAGACCTGGGAACCATCTCATGGTCTATCTGCACAGGCATGGTTGCCCTCCGCTGGTTACTGGGGTGCCCACCAACCCTGAGCTGCCCAGGGCTTACGGCGTCTACCCTGACTTTTCCTCTGAGGGATGCGTATCAGTGAAACCAACAAAACCAGTCACTTTGGGAATTTGGTTTTCAACCAAGAATTCATTCTTATGTTTTTGTTTTTAAATAAAGGTTCTTTAGGTTAAAGCTTTACCGAGATGTTATTTACATACTATGAAATCTTTTCCTTGCAGAGAGTATACCTTAACGGCTTAGTATCTGCAGCTATCATTCAACATCATCTTATTCTATGACACATTTGTCACCCCCCAAAACCCTATGTCCAATAGCTGCTGCGCCCCAGGCCCCCCGTCCCCCAGGTGTGCCTGTTCTTGACCTTCCGTGAAACCAGGACCCTGGGGCATGTGGCTCTTTGTGTCTGGCTTCTCCCACTGAGCATGAGTCTCCGAGGGCTGCCCACATCAGCTGCTTCCTTCACCATCCATGGAACTGATAAACCACATGAGCTTTTCATTTGCAGTTGATGGGCACTCAGGCTGTTTCCACCCTGAGGAAGGAGGTGCTATGTGGACATAGTTTTCAGTGACCATGCGTAGAGTTGCTGGGTCACATAATTCCTTTTCTAGAGCCCAGGTCGGATGCACTGGCGCCATCCTGGCTCCCTGCGGCCTCAGACTGGGCTGAGGCAAGCCTTGCCCCATGCCTCCCGCCTGAGCTTCCCATGGTGCTGGGCCTAGGGTGTGAGCCACCAGCCTTCCTGCAGCAATGCGCACATGTCCCTGTCAGCGTCATGGCTGACGCTCACATTGTCCGTTTGTGTAAGTGACAGCCATCTCCACATGCGTGAGGTAGGCGGACTGTGACCAAGCGGGGGATGCTAACCGAGTCATGGTCACATGGTCACGGACACTGGCCCCTGCTCCTCCCCTGCAGTAGGCGTAGCCCTGGTCTCCCACCTGGCCAGCTCAGGCCCTGTGGGTCATGGCTGCGGCCTATTCATCAAGCTGGGCAGTGGAGTGCTGCCTCACACTGTGTCCCTTCTGTGGCCCTCAGGGAGGCTAAGGCCTGGGTTTGGTGTCCACAGCCGCAGGTGAGCCCCTGCTACCTGCCTGATGAGACTCACTCTTCGGAGATAAATGAGCAGCACAGAGGTGTTGCCTGAGGTAGGCTGGCCACTTCCTTGCCAGCTGCTGGGGTCTCCTTGGAATCCAGACCACATTCTTGGGGTACCCCCGCCACCACTCACACCCTCCTTCCCGGGGATTCTCCACTGCTGCAGGGGGGCCTGCGCCTTTGACTCCTGGGTGACACTGAGTGGGTGTGTCAGTTTGCCTCAGGCCACACGCGTGGCTGTGTTTTGTCTTGCTTTGGGCTCTGTGAACTGTTGGTCAAGGTTGACACAAGCCCGTGTCCAGGGGCCAGAGGCAGTGACCAGCAGTGGCACTGAACTACCAGGGAATGGGAGGGATCTTGGTTTGGGGTCCACTATTCATCATCTTGTTAAAACAGAAATGAGCAAGGTGGGTGAAGACACTGCCCAGAGCTGCAGGCTGAGGCTGCCTCAGGGCCGCAGGCGTGGGGTGGGCTGGCGGCTCTGCCCGTGTACCCCTTATGTGGGCCTGCTGGGAGCAGTGCCCTGCCTGAGACTCCAGTGTCCTAGGTGGGGCTGTGGGAAGTGTAGATGTGGCTTTGCCTGTCTTGTGGTCACTTGGCCCCCATGGGCAGGTTGTGTGACCTGTTGTTTACCTTGGTCTCAGGTACTGGTGCTCTACCATGAGGCGTGAGCCTCCTGAGAGGTAGGTGGAGAAGTGGCCCCTCTTGCTCTGAGCACCCATCCCATGCAGTGTTGGGAAAAGGTCTTTAGGGTCCTCCTGCCAGGTCTTCTCTGACCCTGGCTCCTTGCAGGCCTGGGATGGGGCCCTGGGATATTGCCCCCACACCTCAAGTCCCTGGTCCTGGTGGCCCCGTTGGAACTCAGGCTTCCTCTCAACTTCCCAGGTGCTGGCCTTGGCAGAGGGCAGGACCACTCCAGGGAGTACAGGGCCACTCCTTCAGAGCTGCATGCCCTGTGGGTTTATCCAGCTTTGCTCTTTGCTTGAATAGGGCTAGGGGGATGTCGTGGGATGCAAGGCTCTTGGGGAAGCAGCCTGTGGCATGTGGACCTTGCTCTGGTCTGGAGGGTCAAGGTGGCTCAGGCAGCTACCCCAACCAAGCCCATGTCCAGCTCAGCTCTGTATTGCCAGGGTCCATCTGTGTCTGATGGCCATCATGTCCTTGTGCCTCTGCATCCACCCTCAGCCCAGGTCACTGGGAGGTTCCAGGATTCGTCCTGGAAGGTGGATTAGATCTTTCTGGAGAATCTTAGCTGAGCTCATGCTGACCCCACAAGGGGATTGCACAGCTCACCTGTGGCAGCAGCGCGCAGGGGCTGGCCAGTCTGATGGGCCCTTGCTCTGCTCTGGGGCCACTGCGTGGTGGGCAGCAATTCCTCGGGCCATTGTCTTTGTTTCGTCACAGGACACTGGGGTTTCATAACCTGCCTCTTGGCCTGTAGACCTTTGGGGCTGGTTTTGAGGATGTAGGAAGGGTCAGAAACCAGAGGTGGCGGGTCTGGCCCCCCTCCCAGGGTACAGATGCTGCATTTTTGTTGAGGGCGCAGCCTTGTCCCAACTGTCTACCCTGCTAGCGGTGGTGGCCTCCCAGGCCTAGAGGGGTCTTCTTCCTGGGCTAATACCACTCAGGTGGAGGGCACTCCCTTGGGCCCTCTGGGGCACGCATCTTCCCCGTTTGGCAACTTCCTCTTCATGCTGTTTAGGAGACCTGTAGACTCAAGAGCCCCATCCCTGGTAACCAGCTGCGTTTGATCCATGGGGCTGAGGACCAGGAGACCCTCCCCACCCCGGGGGTGGAGTTCACGGGCACTGGGTGGGGTGTGGGGACAGGGAGCTGGCCTGCCTGAAGGTGCCTCCCTGTCACCACACTGAGCAAGTTGAGCGTGGCCAGGCCCGCGTGTCTGCCAGCCACATCTGCAGTGGCGCTGGGTCTCCTTGGGCGTTCTGAGGTGGGTGCATCCCTACAGCTGGAGGCGTCTGACACTTACACACACACACCCCACCCAGAGGTCTCTGAGGTTTCTCAGATTCAGCAGTAGACGGTGCAGGGCTTGTGGCTTTTCTCTGAACTGGCTTCCTTTCCACGCCTGCCACAGCGGCTGCTCCGGCAGGAAGCTCCACCCTGGGCTGGTGTCCCCAGCCAGCCCTCTGCACTGCTCTCGGGGATCCCACCTACCCTGCCAGGCACAGGCATGGCCTCTGTGGTCAGGGCTGTGCCAGACGTCACTGAGACCTGCTTCCCCTGTGTGTTCAGCGTCTCGGCCCAGCATAGGTTGACCTGAAACTTGCCCAGAGCAGGCAGCTATCCCCACCCTCCAGGGCCTCCTCGCCAGGGTCAGCTGCTCACCCAGCCCCGGCGCCCATTCCCCGCATCTGGGTCCCTGAGGGGCTTCCAGCCTTGCAGGCCAGGTGGTATGTGCTGCGCACTTGGCCCCTTTCCTGGGGGAGGCCAAGGGCTGTGGTGGGATCTTTCCCTAGGATCTAGACTGTCCCTACATCTTCAGCTTTATGATGAAAACCCTGTTATTTTGGGTATCATGGGGCCAGTAAACCCTTTTCTCCAAGGAGCCCCCTTTCCTCACTGCCCCCCAGGCGCTCTGGCTGGTGATGAGAGGGCCACCACTTTCACAGCTTGCTCCTCAGGCACCGGGAGGATGAACAGGCTGCTACCCTGCAAAGGGCTCTCCCCCTGTGCCCACACCTCAGAGGCTTGACTGCATTGGTGCTGTAGACCCTGGCACAGCTGCCCGGGGGCCTCCCCCTTGTCTTGTGGGGGTTGGGGGAGGGTCCATTTTCCAAAGACCTTTCTGGTTTTGACTGGGGACAGATTTTGTGTCTGGATTGCATCATGTAGGTGGACAACTCAGGGATCTGGAGTCTGGGGTTGGGGTTGGGGCTGGGAGGGTATTTGGAGTGGGGGGGGGCTTTTCCCATTGTACCGTCCATCCTGAGGGGCTGTAGTGCCTGCTGGGCACAGCACTGTGCTCTCAGGGCAGGCCGAGTGGCTCTTGTTCCTCCAGTGGCAGAGTTGGTGAGAAGGAATAGCTAATGTGGCAGCACCCATAGAGCTGGGCTTGTTTGGTGTGGTCTATAGCAGGGCTGTGGATGTGCCCTCCTCCCTGTGCAGCATGCCCTTGAACCCCACAGGTGGCTATCAAGACTCTGGTGCATGCAGCTGCCCCTCCTGGGCCTTCCTGAACTAGCCAGCTCAGCTCTCAGCCCCAGCACTGTCCCTGGCGAGAACAGACTCGGTTCTGGAATAGCGATCTGGAGGAACGATGATAGGGGTGCGGGTCAGGCAGAGTGCTGTGGGTAAGCAGGGCGGGTCTGCACCACATCTGTGGGGTGAGGTCACAGCGTAACAGCCCCACAAACCACACAGCAGCGACTGCTTCATTCAAGGTGGCCCTCAGCAGTGTCCAGCCACCTCCTTGCACACGGCCTGAGCAGCCCTTGTGGCCCATCAGTGCTCAGGGAGCCAGGTCTGTGGCTGGGCTGTGCCAGGCGACTAACAGTCTGCCTTTGGTGCCCCCAGGGCCCAGAGACACCAACAGGGTCTTTTGTGTTGATCACAGGTCTCTTCCGAGCCCCCGGTCTCCATAAGGCCCCAAACAGATGACACCTCTCCCCAGTCCCCTGCACCTTCTGAGAAGGACAAGCAGTCGAGCTGGTTGCGGACCTTGGCTGGCTCCTCCAACAAGGTGCTGCAAGGGGCCTGTGTGGGGTCCTTGGGGAGGTGGGCGCTGGGCCCTTCTGGGCACCCATGCTGTGGCTGGGTGCTTAGCCGGGCCCAGCCTTAGGGGTGTAAAGTGCCTTGTTTTTCTCCTAGTCGCTTACACAGGTGACTCTTTCTTGACAGAGCCTTGGCTGTGTCCACCCTCGCCAGCGCCTCTCCGCTTTCCGACCCTGGTCCCCTGCAGTTTCAACAAGTGAAAAAGAGCTCTCCCCACACCTCCCAGCCTTGATCCGAGACAGGTGAGCGGTCACACATGGGCTTTCAGAATCAGAGGTGCTGCCATTGAGTGTTGTATCCACATGACACACCAGTGTGTTTGCAGACCGGATGCCTAGACTAGCAGCATCTTGACCGAGGCAGTCTTAGAGTGCTGGCTCATTTGGTTGGCATCAGAGTGAACACATCTGGAGCTTTCTATGAACGTGTCCTGTGTGTACAGTTGTTGCCTTATGTGGGGCCCTATATGTCAGGTGCATCCTCTCGTGGGCATGGTGGTCACTCTGTGTCCCACTCTGCCAGGGTACCTGGCAGGCAGAAAACATTTATGGATTCCTACTCATTGAAAACATGATGTGAAGATTTGGAGTTGAGAGGGAAAGTACTTCCACCTTAACCCTTTAAAGGGAGCCTGTTCTGTGCGGGGTCTGTGTGGTGCTGAGCCTATGTGATACTGGGTACTCGCTGGCTCCAGGTGTCGAGTTGGAGCTGGTGGGTAGAGCTGTCCCTGCTGACACACCTGCCCCTCCCCCCAGCTTTTACTCCTCCTACAAGAGCTTCGAGACAGCCGTGGCCCCAAACGTGGCCCTCGCACCACCAGCCCAGCAGAAGGTTGTGAACAGCTCCCCATGTGCCACTGTCGTCTCCCGGGCTCCGGAGCCTCTCACCACTTGCATCCAACCACGGAAGCGGAAGCTGACAGTGGATACACCTGGAGGTCCAGAGATGCTGGCACCTGGAGCCGCCCCAGAGGAGGACAAGGACTCGGAGGCCGAGGTTGAAGTTGAAAGCAGAGAGGAATGTAAGTGTGAGTTGATTTCCTTTTCTACTCCCTGCGGGAATCGGTGTGGCAGTGGCACTGGCTGGAGGGACTTGGATGCCTGGGGCCCAGCACACCCTCGGGCAGAGTCCTCTTGCCCAGCACTCCCTCCTGGCGCTGTGTAACCTGGTCTCTGTCTCTGCTTGTTCCTCAGTTACCTCCTCCTTGTCCTCGCTCTCTTCCCCGTCCTTTACCTCATCCAGCTCTGCCAAGGACCTGAGCTCCCCGGGCGTACACGCCCTGCCCTCGGCCGCTCCAGATGCCGCGGCCCATGCCGAAGCCCCCAGCGGGCTGGAGGCAGAGCTGGAACACCTGCGGCAGGCCCTGGAGGGTGGCCTGGACACCAAGGAAGCCAAAGAAAAGTTCCTGCACGAGGTGGTCAAGATGCGTGTGAAGCAAGAGGAGAAACTCAACGCGGCCCTCCAGGCCAAACGCAGCCTCCACCAGGTGAGCCGCGCATCCCCCTCCCTGCTGCCCCACTCCTCGAAAGCCCTGCACTGCTGTCTTGGTGACCCCTTGACCTCTTTGAGGAGCAGAGCCCCCTAGGTGTCCAGTGTGGGCCCTGCAGTTTGCTTGAGCACATTCCTCCCTGTTGGGGCCCCAAACGACACATCACACGCCCTGCACAGCAGCCTACTAGGGGAGCAGGTGTGTCCCTCTGGCATGATAGAAACCAGGCTATCTGTGTCCGGGAGTGGACGTTCACATGCTCGCCAGCAAGGCCTGCCATCTGCAGAGTACGGACTGAGGTTGCACTTCTCAGCTTTGTGTTCTAGAAAGAGGTTACCACTGGGCCTCCTAAGCCAGAGGAGCAGGCTTGGTGCACACAGATGGAACTGTGCACAGACACGCATGCACACAGCCCCACCTGCACACCTTGCCTCCCCAGGCTCTGCCTCCAAGTTTCCCATGTGGCAGCCTTGGGGCTTGTGCCTCCTTAGGCTGCGGGAAGTGCGGGGGTGGGTGGTGGGTGGTGGGTTTGCTGTTCACAGTTGGTGGAGGGGGTGTGTGTGGGGGTGGCTGGGCCTTCACCCGGCAAGCCTAGCAACTCAGCATTGCTGAATCTGCTGAATTCACACCTCCCGGTGTCTGGCAGCTCCAGGCCAGCTCCACCAGCGTGGGCTTTAGCACAACATGGCCCTGCAGCCCTCAGAGCTGCAGGGTTCAGACTGCTCCTGGAGGTGTGAGTCCTGGCAAGACTGTGGGGCCGTTGTCTTGGTTTTGGTTGGAGGTGTGATTTCCCACATGCATATTCATGAGGCGTGTTTACAGCACAGGGTGTGAGTCACGGTATTTTAACAAGTAGGGGATGGGCTCAGAGGCACTGAGGCCCATGTGTGTCTCCAGCTGGTTACGTGGGGAGACCCTGGGCCCTCACATGGTGGGATGTCTGAGGTCCCCATTGATGGGAGCCAGCACAAGCGTGGCTCCTGCCCTTCAAGGGGGACATGGCCTTTGCATCTGTGGGCGGGAGGTGAGTAGAGGCCCCCTGCAGCCTCGCTGGGTGGCAGACTCAGGCGCAAGACTCCGCCCAGCAGCGGCCTGCGCAAGCAGCGGGGGTCTGGGAAGAGCCTCTGGCCTCTGGCAGGCGAGGGTGCTGAGACCCACTGGGCAGTGACCCTGAACTGCCTGCCCCCAGGAGCTAGAGTTCCTGCGTGTGGCCAAGAAGGAGAAGCTGCGGGAGGCCACGGAGGCCAAGCGCAACCTGCGGAAGGAGATCGAGCGTCTGCGGGCGGAGAACGAGAAGAAGATGAAGGAGGCCAACGAGTCGCGCATGCGCCTGAAGCGCGAGCTGGAGCAGGCGCGGCAGATCCGGGTGTGCGACAAGGGCTGCGAGGCGGGTCGCCTGCGCGCCAAGTACTCGGCCCAGGTGCGTGGGGCGGGGTTGAGGCGAGGGGGGAAGGGTAGCGGTCCGGGTCGGCGGGGCCCAGATGTCCTGGGCGGACTCCCGGTCAGAGCCCAGGGGTGGCCCTGTCCTCTGTGTCTGGAGAGGACCCTGGGCCAGACCCCAGGTGCACACCCAGAGGGGCAGGACGGGAGCGGGTCTGCCCGTGGTGAGGGTGGAGGAGTGTGGTGCACTGTCCTGCTCCCGGGGACTCAGGCTGGGCCACTGACCACACAGTGCCCCTTTCAGATCGAAGACCTGCAGGTGAAGCTGCAGCATGCCGAGGCCGACCGGGAGCAGCTGCGGGCCGACCTGCTGCGGGAGCGTGAGGCCCGGGAGCACCTGGAGAAGGTGGTGAAGGAGCTGCAGGAGCAGCTGTGGCCGCGGCCCCGCCCCGAGGCCGCGGGCAGCGAGGGCAGCGCGGGCAGCGCGGAGCTGGAGCCATAGGGGAACCTCCGCCTGCTCCGTGCGGCGGCGCTAACAACCTCGGGTGCGGGAGGAGCGTGGCGGGCGCCGCCCTGGCCACCCTGCGACCCACACAGCACAATGTTTTACTGTGCCTATTACCAAGCGAGTGTTCGTAACCATATACTTTGGAATCCACTGCAAAATTTTATACTGGCCAAGTTTGAGCGAGCGAGCCATGTCCCCCGCTGCAGCCGGGACGGGCCAGCTCGGCGGCTTCTGGCAGGTTCTCTGCTTGCTAGAACGTTCTAACATTCACACTTTTGTTATAAGCTATTTAAAACCAATAAGGAGACTTGACATTCAGAAAATCAACAAGTTTTTTAATGACTTTTAAAAGCCCCACCACATGACCCCATCTGAAGACCCGCGATGGAGTGGGGGTGGCGCTGCCCCCTCCCCGCCGGGGAAGCCATCACAGCTCATCTGCGCCCGCGGCTGCGTGAGGACAGCAGGGGTTTTTCTTCAGAGTCTATTTTTTCAGCGACAAGGACCCAGGTCTTCCTGCTGCTGCCAGGAAGAGTAGGGACAGTGCCGCGTGCTAGATGAGCCCAAACACTGCCCGCCTTACCGACGCCCACCCCACCCTGCCCGCCCGCCCGCCCGCCCCGTTGCCGTGGACGCCAGCCCCGCACCCGGGCACCCGGAAGGGCGGAGCTTGCAGGGACCCCGTGGCCCCCTGCGCCCAGGCTCTGCCCAGCGCCCCTCGGCCACAGGGCCCTGACCTGCGTCCGGCGGCGTGGCCAGCGGGCACACCCTCAGCCCCTCTGGAACACACGCTGCTTGACCACAGCGCCCAGCTCCGCGAACATCGCTCCTTTTGTGTGGGACTGAGGCTGCAGCATTGGAACAAAACACAGCGTTACTTCACTTTTTCTTTTTCTTTTTTTGTTTGTTCGTTCATTTTAAACTTATATTTAGAACTGCACTTTGTCAAAACTCTTCCCTTTTTATTCCCCAGTTAACTGAGGTTTTTACCGATTTATAGAGCAGTTCAACTCCTAAGTGCTCGCGTGCTTAGAAATCCCCTCTGGTGCTTGGTTGAACAAGGGAATCACAAGAAAATGAAAATGCAAAAACTGAACTTCGGGGGTCATTCTGTGCCTTCCACCATCTTGTACAGCAAATCCTGACTCTCTTGTCTTTTTACCCCCAAAATATGTCTTCAGTAGCGACTGAATCTGCCACTATCAAAATAAGTTCCTTGCGTTTATTCCAAATAATCTCGTTTACTCTCCACTGTTTATGCAAATTATATAAGATTTCTTATGCCCAAGCTTGAAAAATGATTTTCCAGTAGACAAGAGGCGGCTACCCATCCTAAAATTATGGTATTTATTTGCGTAAAAAAGATCTTACAGGAATTCTTTGCTTGAATCGTCCACACAGCCTCGCAGCTGCGAGCACTGAGGAAGATTTGTGTGTGCAAGTACAGACGGCCTCCAGGGTCCTCAATGCCAGCAGTGACCAGCAAAGACCAGAGACTGCCACGCCCTTGTGTGGTGACAAAATCGTTTGTGGGGTTTTTGCCCTTGGTTTACTGAGGGGGTCCTGGTGGCTGTGGACCCTCCTTCTAAAGTGCAATGCAAAAGGGACATCATGTATATGCAGCGTTTGTTTGGAGATTTTTTCTTTTGCTTTTGTTTTTCTTTTGCAGTTATTGAATATGTATGCATGGGATTTACACCTCTGCCGTAGGTAGACCCGTCCATGGGCATTATTACCGTGTCTTGTAAAGGGTCGGTCATGCAACATACAGAATGCTGTTTTTAGCCTTGTTTTACCAGTTGTGTTTTTTCAGTCATTTCTTTAAGGGAACTAAATGATTTAGTTGGAGCAAAGCTTTACGTGTGTTGGCTTCTGTGTGGCTGTCCTGTGTCCCAAGTCTAAACTCAGTGAGGTCAAGGCCCCGCCCAGGGCTGCCAGGCTTGCCCCTGCCACCTTGGAGTTTTCAGGCCCCAGAGAAAGATGGGCTTTACATCACCTCGTCCTCCTTCCTAGGGGTCACTGTCAGGTCCACTCCTCCACCTGCCTGCTTTGTCCTAAGTGTCTTTGGAAAGAGCAGTGTCTGCAGTGGTGACTCTTCCCCAAGAGCCAATTGGGTTCAGTCCTGCAGAGGTCCAGACAGTGCACCATTAACCCACCTGAGCTTGTTCTGGCCAGCCTCTCTCTGCTAGGACCCTGCAGGAGTACCCAGAGCCTTCCTGGGCAGTTCCCTGCTGCTTCAGTGTGGGCTCACTGAGTCTTTTCCCTGGGTGAGCCTGGGGCCATGGAGGGTTCCTGGCTGCTTCCATCCTCAGCCAGAGTCTTGACAGGCAGCTCTGGACAAGGGGGACCCAAGCTCCAAGGGGCATGGCCTGGCTCCTTGGAGGTGCAGTTGCGAGTCACTTTCTTTCCAGAACAAGGGAGAAGAGATCATTCAGCAGGCCTCTGGCCCCTGTGGGTAAAAACTACCATCTGGGTGATTGTGTGGTCAGTTTTCATTACTCATTTCTATACTGAAAGGTTTTTAACGAAGGGAAAAAAACAACAGCAATAACATTCATATCCATGGAGCAGCTAACTCGTAATACCTGCTTTTCGTACAGAACTAGCCAATGTAAAAACAATTAACGTGTAAATACTTTTTTTTTTCTTCATTTTACACCATTGTATCATACGTGTATATGGTGGTTCCTTTTTTCAGAAACTCTTTTCTTACCTGATAGTTGTCTTGTTTTCTGGGCTGTTTTTAACTGAGGAAAAAAAATGCTCATCTGCCAGAGGGGATAGAGAAACCCCCTTGGCCAGTTTCCGTGCGCCATGTCCTCCCCGCGGGTGCTGAGCGCCAACCGCGCGGATTCTCCCATCAGGTTGGGCCTCTCTGTCCCTCCCCATCCTGTCCACAATTCACCAGGGTCAGGGGAGGTGTTTTTGTTCTTGCTTTAAGGCAAGAGTCACAAATGACTTTTTCGTTTTCAATTAAGGAAAAAAACCCGCCTCTACCTTTATTAGCACCCGGAGCCCCCTGCACCCGTCCCTGCGTCCTATGCTGCTGCTAATGACAATATGATGGCTTACTCTGCTACTCGAGAACTATTTTTATGTAATTAATGTATGCTTTCTTGTTTATAAATGCCTGATTTAAAAAGAAAAAAAAAAAAAAAAGAAAAAGCTTGGCATATTTATCTATTTCGCTGTGTACCTGTTAGTCCTTTTGCCCCACCCCCCAGCAGATGACATTGTACAATAAAGGACTTTGCGAGTACCATGGGACCGCCATGCGTGTGCCCCCACCCCTCAGGCAGGGTGGCTGACTCCAGGGTGAGCTTGGGGAGGGTCTGAGGGCAGGAGGAGGGAGGGTCACTGTGCCGCTATCTGCAGGTCAGCTCATGGGCCTTGGCCTTCACTGAGCCCACGTGGATAAAGAGCACAGGTGGCCACACCAGCCTGGGTACCTTCTGTCCACCTGGTTCCCTCCAAGCTGGCTAAGGCCGTAGAGGTTTTGTTCACATTTTTTAGAGGTTGGATCCTCTCCCCATAACCATGGATGTTAGCTGCAGCCCCTCAGCCTGAGGGAAGGGGACTCCTGGCACAACCTCCACGGGGGTCTTCCCCCAGGGATAGCAGACCTGCCCCTCAGGGTGGATTATCAGCTCCCTGGCACTCAGGCTATTTAACCAAGAGGCCATTTGGCATGTGAGCCTTGGACCCCCCTCCTTGTCTTGCCTAGGAAGGCCCTATTCCCTGTTAAGTCGGGGAAGAGCCCTCCCCTCATGTGCCACGTGGGGGCTACACTGCTGTCCAGAAGGGCTCACAACCCTAGGGAGCCCTGGGGAGGCTCTAGGCCAGATAGGACCCCCACTCCAACCTGGAAATCTTACACTGGGATAGGGAGGACGGTGGGCCAGGGAGACGAGTGACAGGGCTAGCCCTTGAGGGGTGCAGGTGCCTGAGGGAGTGCTGGGTGGAGCAGGTGGCAGAGGCTTGTGATGCCCTGTCCTAGGCATGTGCCCACTGGGCATTGCCTCCCATCCCAATGACCCCCAAACATAGGGTATGTGCCTCAGACTTGCTACAAAGCAGCACTGGCAGTACTGCAGGAGAAACACCAACAGGTCAAATGTGATGGGTCCCATGGAAAGTGGTGGGGAGAGAGGTGTTCCAAGCCTCCCCTGTCCACACCGGCCAGGGCCTCTGTGGGGACTTGAGGGCTGTCCCTCCAGCCTTGGCTACCTGGCTGGCAGCTCTCAGCACCCTCTTTTCTTGCAAAGGCTAAAGGGTGGGGCTCCGGCTGGTTCCCATCTTTCCCACCTCAGGTCTTCACCCCGAGTCCTCACCTCCACCACGGGAAAGGTGGCTGGTGAGCATAGCATATCCTCAGTGGAAAGCATACGCACTCCCCGTCAGTCACCACAAGAGTCTGCCTGAGTATGGGGCTGCATGTTCATCTGCCCACCTATGCCCTCACCTGGCTCCTGGCCCCACCAGCCCTGCCTGTCTCGTCAGCCAGAAGGAGGTAGCCTGGAGTTCTGGGGCTGCCACGGTTGGGGAGGTTCCTACCCACTGATGGGGGGGCCTCCGGGTAACTAGTGGCCCTGCTCTAGGCATCCTGAGCCTAGGACCCAGGGAACATCACCTGTAAACAGGGAAGAGTGGGACTGGCCTGCCCTCTCCCCAGGACACTGCCCTTGGGAACAGGTGGGGTTGTGATCCTGAGGTGCTGGTGCTGGTGCTTGCTTCAGGGCAGCCTGCCTGCCCCCCCAGAAACTCCCACCCTGCTCCAGGCCACCTTGGGGAGGGGGTGGGGACAGAATATCTGGGGACTTGATGCTCACCCCTGCAACCCCATGCTCTTGGTGACGCACATAGCCATCTGTGACCAGCCTGTGCCAGGCAAGTGGGGGCCAGGACGGCTGGGGCACCCAGCCTGGAGCAGGTGGCCCAAATGCAGGGGGGAGGTAGGGAGGGGAGGCCAGCCTGACTTATCTTCACTGTGTCCTATGCTAGGCCAGGTGTCTGGCTGGGCTGGGGATGGACCTTCCTATTCCCGTGGCCAAGCCTGGCAGCTCTCACTGGCAGGAAGCTCAGCCCAGGCTCTGGGCCACACTGTTTGGAAAACTCCAGGCCCCAGGCACCCATGGGAAGGAGGGAGCTTGAGGTAGAAGCAGAGGACCCACACCATCAGGCCCAGACAGGGCCATCCCAGGGCTGACTGTCCATGCCATTGTCAGACATGGGGGCCAAGCACTCGAATTCCATGAAAACATGCCCAGTGGGCGCCTGGCTGCCCAACTCAGCCCAGAAACGGGGGCACACAGCCCTGGGCTGTCAGGGGCCAAAGGCCTTGGAAAGGTCCTGGTGCAGGCCCAGCAGCCCGCCATGCCAGATCTCTGAGTCCCATGTGCTCCGACCATTTGGTAGCCACTGCTCCTCAATATCTAGCCATATCCTCTGGCCTAGCTCTGTCAGACTATCCCTGATAACCCCTCCTGCGAATTGCATCCTGGTCAGGCAACTTCTGGAAAGGCTGAGGGCTGGGAGGATGGACACCTGGAGATGGCACTCTGTTTGAGGGCTGGGAGGATGGACAGCGGAAATGGCACTTGTCCCCCTCATGGAGATGAGGACCACCAAGGGGGTCATGCTATGGAGGGAGCAGACCCTGGGCAGCCCTAGGTCAGACTGCTGGTCCCAGAGAGACATCCTATATGGGTGGTCTGTACCCCAGCCCATTTCTAAGGACAGTCTCAGAGAAGACTCTCCCCCCAAGGCCTTGGGGGATCTGGAGAGATGGGAAGGGCTGTAGTTTCACTTCATGACCTCAGGGATGTGCAGAGGGCTAATGCTGGCATCTGGAGTGAGCCTCTGGCCATCCACATTCCCTGTCTCTGGATAGGCCAAGAGTTGGGGGAATCCCAGTAGGTCAGGGTCTAAGGAGGCTAGTCCACCTCTGGAATCCTCCCATGGGGCACCGAGTGGCCTGGGGTGGGGGCTCTCTGTGCGGAACATAGGCTGGCCTATAACATGAGTAACAGACTCTGGCGCTGGGTGCCCACCCCACCCTGCACCCCTGCAGTGGGGTGCCCAGAAAACTCTGCCGGGTCTCATCTTGTTTCTGGCTTCTCACCAGGGCTGTGCCCAGAGCCCCCACTCGGGAGCACGCTAGGCTCCTTCCCGGGCCTCTCAGCATGCCCGGGGAAGGGCGGCGGCAGAGGCTACCCGGGAATTGCAGCGTTGGCTCCGGGACAGGCTGAATCTTGCTCCTTCCGGCCGGGCTGGAGGCCAGGCTGACGGGGTGGAGGACGCCGGGACCCCTGGCCCGGCACATCCCCCTTCGCAACTCCCCCGACGTTGTTTGGGGGGTCCCTGGGCCCGCCAGGGGACTGGCTGCGCCTGCGCGGCCCCACCCCGCTGCCCCCTAGTCGAGCCTGGGAGTCCCGGAGACGTCCAGCAGGCAGGCGGGAAGGCCGCGTTCTGCGGGGCCAGGGCGGGGCCCCCTCCTGGCCAGCGCGGACGGGGGTCCCCTGCAGTCGGGGCTTCCCGGGAGGGAGGCCGTCAGACCCCCCCCCAGCCGATTCAGTTTCCTTTCCCGCCCCGCCGCTTCCGCTCCCCCGCCCGCCGCCCGCGCTACCGGGGCGGGGCTCCCGCCAACTCGGCCGCGCGCCTGGGATTCCGACGGGCGGGGCGCCGGGGCTTCCGGCGGGGCGGCCCTCCTCCCGTGGCGTCTGGGGCCTCGGCTCCGCCACGTCCCGGCACAGCGCGGCGGGGGTGGGCCGCGGGAGGTCGGAAGTGCCCTTCCTCCCTGCCCGCCGGGTGCGGGCCCGTTCGCTGAGGGGGCGTGTCAAGGGAAACTTCGGGCACCCTTTGGCCGGGCCTGGGGTGTTCGTGCGACCCGGCGGCGAAGCAGAACCCCGGCTCTGGGTGCGGGAGGAGTGGGGGGCGGCTCCTGGGGCCCCTGAGGAACGGCTTCCCTGTTCTGCTGGGTGAGGGCCGGTGTATGCCCAGAGCTCCCCGCAGCAGTGTACTCCTCCAGGCCCAGTGTGTCAGGGGCCCTGGGGGCTCCCCGTGACCACCACGCCCAGCAGGCCAGCACGCCCAAGCCTGAGGCAAGTCACTGCCCACAGAGTGGGAGGCACCCCTTCCTGGGGCGCTGGCTGCTCTCCTGCCTCTGTGTCCCGCCCCCCTTCACCAGTAGGGACCTGGGGTACTTGGCAGACCCAACCGCAGGAGACCCCAGACCCAGAAGGCCACACAGTTTTGTTCCTGCTCCTACCCTTCCTGCCCTCTAGGCTGGCTGCCGTGACCCTGGACTCACACACCCTGCTGGTCTGCTGAACTGGCCCCTGCATCCTCTGAGTCTCTTACATTTGTTTCCCCAGGCAGGCTGCCTGCTCAGGGCTCCCTGGAAGAAGAGCCCCCACCTCCCCACCCCCGTGCCTGCCCCTGCCCAGCCCTGCCTTGCAGTTGTGTAAATGCTCCCCAAGTTAGTGCCCATGCGTCTCCCCTGCGGTGCTCTGGGTATGTTCCTGTTGCTCCTGGGGTCCCCAAGAGAGAGGCATCGTGGAGCCCTCAGTGTGAATTTAACTTGTTCAGTGGAAGAGGAGCCCTTGAAGATAGGTGAAGATGCCCGGCCAGGCTGAGGGACAATGTGACAGGATCTCTGGACACTAGCTCTGGCACCAGGAAGACCCAGGCCCTGCAGCTGGGGGCAGGGTGCCCAGGGCAAATCCTGAGGCAGAGCTTCCCCTGTTGGCCCTGGGCCTGCAGGCCTGGGAGCTGCTGAGGGAGATGGGCAGTGCCAGGGCCCTTTGTGGGGGCCCACGCTTGGCTGTGGTTGGCCCCGGGACCCAAAGAGGTTGGGGAACTGGGGTAGGTAGCGCCCTCCTCTGTCCCCCAGGTCTGCTGCTTGCCCAGGGCCCCCTGGGAGGAGGCCCCACAGATAGGCCACTGAGCTGGGGCTCCGGAGCTGCTTTGTCAGGCACCCTGTCCTGGCTCCCAACTGTGGTTGCCCAGGGTGGGTGGGTGGGCAGTAGCCGCACCAGGAGGAGGGATGTCCAGAGTTTTCAAGAGTGACAATGTCGGGTGGCACCTGTGGCTCAAGGAGTAGGGCGCCAGCGCCATATACCAGGGGTGGTGGGTTTAAGCCCAGCCCTGGCCAAAACTGCAAAAAAAAAAGAATGACAATGTCAACATGGTGGGAAGAGAGGGCAGCTGGTCCTCACCAGGCAACAGCCTGCTGGCTGAGTGCTGTCAAGGCCGCCTGGCTAACCACTGACACCCTACTTACAGTCCCCACCAGAAAACATGTTCTGGGCCATGGCGATGAGGCTGCCAGCACACTGCAAAGGCCTAGAAGCCTCACACCAAGGCAAGCCAGGGCAGGTACCTCTGGGCCCCAACAGTTTCCCCAGGCTTGCTGAAGGGCCAGTGACCTGGGCCTGGGCCTGAGCAGCCCTCTCCCGACTGCTCAGAACCCCCACCCAGCCTCTGAGCTCCCCTTGCCAGCCCTGCCTGGGGTCCCTTCGATCAGGGAGGCCTGGGTGGCTGTCCCCTGTTCTGAGGAGACAGAAGCAGGAATAGGCTGGTGTTAGAGCTGTTTGTTGGGCAGGGGTCGTGCTGAGACAGGCCTAGTGACTCCTGCTGATACTACCTTGGGAGGCCTCCCAGGGCACGCTGTGAGCCTGCAGGTGGAGGCAACACCCTCCCTCCAGCTTTCCTCCCCTCTATCTGTCATTGTCTCTCTTTGACTTGTGTTTCCTTCTGTCTCTTTCTTTCTCTCTCTCTCTCTCTCTCTCTCTCTCTCTCTCTCTCCTCTCTCATTGTCTCTCACATGCACACGGGACCCAGGTGAGGGCTTCCACCTCCGGCACAGAGCTCCTTGTTCTGTTCTCAATATCCATCAAGTGCAGGGGCCAGGGTTCTGCACCCTAGGAGGTCAGAGGACAGCTGGGGTACAGGAAAGGGCTGAGGCCAGGGGACAGGACTGGAGCATCCTCCCCAGCTCCTCCTTGGGGAAAGTAGGGGAGGGTAGCCAGAGGTCCAACCCATTGCAGGGCAAGTGTGAGTGGGCCCAAAGGTGAGGACGTTGGGGTCCGAGGCCTCTACCTGGGCCATCTGCCAGTGGATCCCCAGGGAGACCTCTCAGAGGCCCGAATCTTCAGGCCAGAAACAAACACTACCCCACCCTGACCCCAGATAGCCACACAGCCTCACTACCACCAGGACCCACCCTCCCATCCAACACAGAAGGGAGCCTGCTAGAGGGACTAGGGTGGGGTGGCCTCAGTGGCATGGTACATGGCCCCTGCTCACTATAAAGGCCCCCAGGGGACAGCAGCAACATGCCAGCGTGTCCCTTCACTCATCAAGGTCCCCAGGTGCTGGGTGTGGATCCAGCATGCATAGGAATTGGTGCCCAGTGTCAGAGAACAGTGAGGGGAGGCCAGCCTACTGGAGCACCTGCTGGACTTGGTCCCTTGTATGGGCACCCCTCCACCCCTACATCCTGGACAATGGGGGAGAGGGCTTCATAGGCAATGGGCAGACCCCACATTGGACCCATTAGCTAGCAGGAGACTTGTGGTGGAGTTGGACAGTGAGGACTCCAGGACCAGTCCTGTCCCCAGCAGAGCCAGGCTGGCAGACTGGGGCTGGAGGCCAGCCCTCTCCCACCTGCCCATGGCTCTTGGATGGATGGCTCCTCGAGGCTGAGTGTCATGGCTGGTCAGTGGGGCGGAGTCCCCGGCCTGCAGCCCCTTTGCTGTGCCTGGTTAGGGTTAAGGTTGGACGCTTGCAGGCTCCTCTGTGTCCTGCCTGCCGAGCGTCTGCACAGACCCTCTTTTCTGTAAAATCCTCTACTTCCTCTACATCTCAACTGTGGGATACAGTGTAAGGAGTGGGGGCTGGGGTGGGTGAGTCCCAGGGGCTGTAGCCCTCAAAGGCTGACTGGCTAGCAGGTAGGACACACACTAGCCAGAAGAGGCTCCTCCACTCCCCTTGCCTGGGAGTCCCCAGGCCCATTGTGGCAGGGAGCTGGAGGGGTGGAGAAAGGACAGCTTGGCTGGGTCTAGCTACCTCCCTTGCTCTAGGACCCCCACCTGCCCCACCTGTCACGTTCCCTGGCCCTCAGCTGCCCTGCCTAGAAGTCGAGGGGTTTGCCTGGCTTGTGCCTGCTCCAGGTTTGCAGACCCGTCACAGACTGGCAGGCCAGTGTCGGTTGTTGGTGAGACCTGCTTGTTACCAAGAGGAGGGAGGCTGCCGTGACGCGGCCCCTTCACCCCTGGGTGTCACATGTGGAGTGATGGCTCTGGGTTTCCTGCTATGGGTTTTCTGAGGATGCTTATTGGGAATTAAATGCCTTTGGGCACCTCTCAACACACCAGGAACAGCGGCTGTGGCCATTCCCAGCCATCTTTTTTCTCCTAAATTGAAACATCATATTTTTTTGTTTTACTCTTGACAGAAACAGGGCATTATCTAAGGGGCAGATGCTGTCTTGGGGGTTCAGGAGCATGCAACTTGCCGTCACCTGGGGTTCCTGCACCTGCTTCACTCACAGGCCCAGCCTGACCAGGGTCTGCAGGGGCCCAGACTGGCAGGAGGTGAGGATGTTTGCACTCAACCCCAGGGTACCTCCCGGGCCACCAGGGTTCCGAGGACCAAGCCCAAAGCTGTGGCCAACCATCAGCCCTCAGTTTGGACACTGGGAACCTCAGGATGGCCTGACACCCCTGGGACTGGGCGGTGCAGCCTTTCTGGTGGCTCTTGGCAGGTGGGGTGAGGGTGGCTGCCCGCCTTGCTTTCCCAAGTGGGAGTGTGAGTCCCCTGGAGGACATTCAGCTCCCCACAGCCCCAGGCAGCAGTGTGCTGGCACCTCTCCAAATGGTGCTCCCTTGCCAAACAGGCTGCCGGACACCCTGGGCTCTTGGGCGTTGGACAGGTAAAGCTCAGAGCCCCTGGGGCCCTGGGCCTCAGCCCCTGCCAGAAGAGGAGCTCCCCCCATGCCTCCAGTGCCCGCCAGGACACTTGCAGGGACATGGAGCCTACCACCCTACGTACTGGCCTGACTCTCTGCACCCTAGCCTCACCTGCCTCTGCCCAGGCCCCTGGTTCCTCCCAGAGAGCAGCCCGACCTCCAGGTGGGTCTTCCTGCCTGAGCCTGAGAGGCTGTGCCTGGCTGTTTATGCAGCCGTCTGTGAACCTGGCTCCGCTTCCCTGCCTGCACCCTCCTGCTGCCAAGAAGGGGGAGCTGCTTTTAGAGAGACAACTGGGGGCTCAATTGGGACATGTGAAGTAACAGATCCTGGCGATGTCCACAGTGCCCCAGTGCCCAGCAGCTGCCACTGCCCAGGAGACGGGGGAGCTCCTAGGGAAGGGTGTGAATGAGTAGGCTGTGAGCTGAGCCAACCCAACCCTGGGGATGTCAGGTGCTGGGGGGTGTGGGGCGTGGGGGCAGCAGTGCACCCCTCGTTAGAGATGCACTGATCCCTGGAGATACGGACAGCCCACTTGGCCTAGAGCTGGCGTGTGGTCCTGGAGCGGGAGTAGGTGGCAGGGGCTGGGCCTGGACACCACTCCAAGGGGCCTCATGCATCTGGGAAGGAGTCAGTGGTAGCTGGGTGGGACAGTGGGCTATAGGTCAGGACATGGGTTTTGAGGGACAGTGTGAAGAGCCTGGACAGAGATGTGACTGAGGAGACTAGTCCTATCCAGGAGTGGGTAGGCCAAGGGTGAGACCCAGCCAGGGTCACGCACGTGTTGGGTGTGCATGGTGGAACCAGAGGCAGGGTCTTGTGATAACTGCCTTCTGTGCTGACCAAGTGGCCAGTGCTACAGGCCTCCCTGGTGTTCCCCCTGCGTCTCCCAGCCTCGTCAGTGGCAGGGTGCCCCGGGGCAGGTTCTAAGTTTCTGACGAGCCTCATTTACCAGTGCGGAGTGGGGGCGTTAGGCAGACAAGAAACACTGCCAGGGAGCTGACCACTTGCTGTCTCCCAGCCTCTTGCTCCCATGGACAGGCTTTGTTGGGAGCCACAGTGTGGGCAGAGGCTGAGGGACCAGCTGGCCGGGCTCTGCTGCAGGGCTCTGAGGCATGGGGACCTGGGGACAGTGTGGGGGGAACAGCCATGTGCCTGACAGGCACTGGGCTGACTCTGTGGACCCAGTCAGGGGGCTGTAGCCCCGTTCTTCCCAGGGTGAGGTGTGGTGTGGGGCTGTGGTAGTGATAGGCCCAGCCTTGCCCACCTCCCCTGTTCAGGGCCTCCCTGTTGGACAGAGCCCCATCGAGAGGTGCTGGCCGTAGATGTTGCTAAATGATTTATTCCTGGTCCCCCCACTCCAGCGCTATCCAGGTGACGTGGGAAATGGACAAGCCTTAGGAGCAGAGGCTGCGTTCCTTCTGCTGGAAGAGAAGGTGGTCTCCCTTGGAGACTGGATGTCAGTGAGGCGCTGGTGGCTCTGGGATGTGTCCCTGGGTGGCCTGCTGGCAGTTCGGGGCTTCTTGGGCTCCTTCAGCCCCCTGCGCCAGAACCCGCAGGTGTTTCCAGGCAGCGGGCAGTGTGCGGCCCAAGAACGGAGGGGTCGTCATGTCTTGGACAATGAGCACATACTCCCCTGTGAAAGACAAGTGGGCTGGCCCTCAGCCTCCTGGTGGCCACTGCTGCATCTCCTGCCCCAGGAGATCTGGGACCCCTTACCCTAGCATTTTGACTGCGGGACCAGGCTGCTGTCCTCCTGGGGCATGGATGCACAGCTTCAGGCAAAGGAAACCACCTCTGACCTTAGGATACAGGCCTAGCCACAGACTCAGGTGTCCTAGAGGCAGAGCCAGGGTGCTGACGTCAGGGAAGGACGTGCACGTGGCTGTTCTCAGGCCCCCGAGCTTCATGGCTGAGTGGAGGATTTTTTTGCAAATATTTTCCTACCTTTTTAAGAGAAAAATAATTTATCTCCCTAAAACGTTTTTTAAAATAACTAAACCTATGAAGGCACAGTGTGCCTGGTTAGTTGTTGAAGCCCCTGTCGCAGCCGGGGGCTCAGGGAGGGCGCCCTGCTGGGCGTCGCAGGAGAGAAGGAAAAGTACTTTTCCTTTCACAGTCTGTAAACTGTCTGGAGAGCTTCAAAGTTGGAGAAACCATAAAAAAGAAAATAAGAAATAACAAAAAGTGAGGTTGCCATAGAAACTGTTCTCTCCCCCTCCCCTGAGCCCATAGGGGCTGGCACCAGAGCGTGGAAAAAGCTCCCCAGGCTGGCCAGGCTCACACAGGAATGTGGCCCCGCTGGAGCGGGGCAGGAGGCATGCGGGCAGCCTCCCGCCCGGGGAACAGGCTGCCTGGCCCAGTGCCGCCCTCCCCTCCCGGCAGGGCCAGCAGCCTGTGCACTCCTGGGGCAGCCAGAGCTGGAGGAATCTGCTTGGCCCCAGTCAGTTCCTTCAGGACTGATGGGCTGGGGCTGGGGCCTGCTGAGGGGCTACACTCAGAGGCCTGGCCGGCCTGGAGGAGCCGCCGCCGCACATGGCAACGCGGCTGTGTTTCCAAGCAGCCGGTTTCTAGGTGTTCCCAAGAACACAGCTAAAACAGCTGGTGGCCAAGGCGCTGGCCTGGCCGCGTGAACTCTGCAGGCAGCGGAACCCAGGCCACAGGCCTGAGCTGACCTGGCGCCTGAGGCCTGTCTCTGTCAACCGGCAGGGGCTCTGGCCCTGACAGCTGCATGGGCCTGGTGTCCCCTGGGTCAGCTCCTGCCTCAGGGACTCTGCCCAACTCCAGGTTAGCTCCGTGGGGTCCCCATGTCTGATCTACTTGCTCTCTACTCCCCAGGGCTGTCACAGCTTTGCAGATACACTGGCCAGCGGCTCCTGCTGGGCTGTGGCTGTGCCCAGGAGGTACCAGGATCTGGCCAATTCCCCTTGATGCCAGCCCCTCCTTTCTAGGGCAGGGGTACCCTCCACTCTCCTCACCACCTGCTTCCCCTGGATGCTGGGGACACTGTTGAAGCCGTGTCTCTTCTGGCTACAGGGGCTCAGCCATGTGGTGTCGACCCCTCCGTGGTGGCCCAGCACATAGTGAGAGGGTGCCTGTGCCACGTCCTGGCAAGGGGCTGAGGTTTTGTCTGGCTACAATGTTTGGGCACTCAGCTCCTCTAGCTCTGGGGTGTCAGGGGCCTGAGATGGAGCACCAGGGCTCCTGGCTGATCTCTAGACAGGTGGCAACTTGGAGGAGGAGCCTACAGACAAGGGTCTCCCTTCAAACCCTCCCGCTGGCCCTCATATAGTACCTGGGGCCAGACCAGCGAGCAGGAGGCGTGTCCAGGAGCCTGAGGCACTTCTGCCCATCAGACCCTGCCAGGTGTGGCCTTGAAGCCCCTCTGCCCCCCTGTGAGAGTGAAGAGCTCCTTAACCACCCAAGGTCTCTGCTCCTGTTGTACTTCCCCCAACTCCATTCAGAATTCTCCTTTCTGGAACATTCCCCAAGTTTGTGACTGCCAGATTGCAAATTCTCTTGGCCCTCCAGTACCCTAGGCATTGTCTACATTCTCATCCAGACCCCCTGGGGAATTTGCTGCTCCCAAATTCCCCACCTCCCAGGACCATGCTGTCTTCCACCTGTCCTCAGGCCAGCCCTCCGCCCCCTCCCCACCACCAGCCCTGGACTGGACCAGCCGACCTCCTCTCCAGACGCCAACACAGATGGTGGATTCAGATCATGGAGGAAGCTGCCCACCTACCTGGGTATGCTGCTGCTGGTCCTGCTGCAGCTGTCCCTGGGGGCCTGTGAGGAGAAGAGGAGGCCCCTGGATGCCTTGTGAAAGCCCAAACAGTGCCAGTGGCTCCAAGGCCAATACCCAGCCCTAGGACAGCAGAGGTCACCACATGTGTGACTGCTGTCCTCAGAGGCTCCCACCTCTCACTGCCTCTGAGGGTGGCAGCATGCTCATACCTTCCTGGCAAGGCTGCACTGCCCAGACCCAGAGAGGGTGTCCCAGCAGCCTCTTTGTGGCCCTCTGCCCCTCGGACCCACACTGTACCAGGCAGACCCCTGCGCTGATGTGCTTGCTGCAGACAGGGATGGAACCCACCACCCTGCTTCCATAGGCCAGCGTGTAGCTTTCATAAAGAGGAGGAAGATTCTGGAGGACAAGAAGGAGCCTGAGCCATTCAGCGAACAGCTGACGCACAGAATCTGTCCACAAGACTCAGGAGTGGTGTTTAGCTTCCAGGGAGAAGTCACTGAGAGGTTCTGTCGGGGCAGGGCCAGGGGGCCTATGTCACTTGGGAGCCAGCGAGATGGGAGAGACCAGTGGTCCTGCCCTGGGGCTTCCCCATCAGGAGGTGTCTGAGGCTGCAGTCAATACCCTCATTCTGGCCCCCCAGATGGGGTGCAGGTCCTGCCCTGGCCTAGTCCTGGGGGGCAGCACCTCTTGGGTTTCTGCTCTGCACCAAGTGACGGCCCAGCCTGCCTGCCCCGAGAGTGCGATGGAGGACCAGCTCACCAGGGAAGGGTCATTGCCAGGAAGGATCTGGGGGGGAAGCAGGTGACCGGGGGACAGGAGGTCACCATACACAGTGAAGCTAAGTCCCAGCAGGGACCTTTTCTGTGCCCTGCCCCAAGGATGGGGCCTGGGTCAGCATGGACACCACCTAGAACTGTGCGGCCATGAGATGTGCAGCCTGGGTTCTGTACAGCTCTGGGGGCGCTGAGCTGGGCCTTGTCCTGAATGGCCCACCAGATGGACCTGGAGCTATTCCGTGGCTTACCCTGCCCCGTGGCTAGCGACTTCCTGTCATCAGTAGCCTGAGGTGGCCAACAGCCAGCACAGAGCTGAGGGCAGAGCACAAGTTCCCCTGACAAACTTAAATGCCACAGGTGTCTGGTGTGGGATAAATTAAAGACAAAGGACTTTAAAATTACTCCATTTTGGTGTGGGGGGAATGGGCCAGTCTTGGCCCAGGAGTCATGTTAAAGATTCTGAAGTGTGTTGGGGGGGAAGATAAATAATTTAGCGCTAAGAATAACCAGAGTCTGTCAGGCTGCCAGCCTGCAGGGATGTAAACGGGATTACAAGAATCCAGAGAGTTTTTAAAGAACCCCTAGGGCTTTGAGCAAATAGAGGCAGAGCCAGGAAGGCGATTGGAGCCTCAGCTTGCTGCCGGGCTGGGCACTGGGTGTGGACAGCACAGACTAGGGCACTGGGCCCACGTACGGGCACCAGGAGTGATGGGAGGGGGTCACCGGGCTTTGGCCTCACCGTGAGAGCTGCACACAGACACTGGCTCTTCCTGCTTGCACCAGGCACGGCTGGGCATAGGGCCACAAGCCCCTCACTCATTTTCCTCACCCTGGCCATGAGGACTGCCCAGTATGCTCCCCACCTCGCCCTAAAGCCTTGCTGCCATCCAGACAACAGCAAAAGGGCCCTGCTCTCCACCCATCCTGGATGCCCCAAGACAGCTGCCACCCCACAGCCCTGTCCTGCTCCTGCTGGCCTTTGGGGCCTGGCCCTGTGTCGCGTCAGGTCGTGTGTTGGGGCCTAGGCGAGGGCACAGGCAGCTTGGACCTCATGGTGGACAACGCTGTGGGTCCTGACCCCTGGGTGTTTGCTCGAGGGCTGTTCATGGGGTTTGGCGTGTCACTCAGTCTCTAGACCAGTTGCAGGGCACAGCTGTGGACACTGCCAGCATTTACAAAGCAACACAGGTACACAGAGGGATGCTATGCAGGTCATGGGGCTCCCCCACTGACCTCAGGCCTTGAGCCAGGGTCAGCCAAAAATGGCTCAGGTAGTCCAAGTCTGTGGCCCAGGACAGACTGAGTAGCTGTGGCAGGGGTGACCCAGGGCCTGTGCATCCACCGGGGACCAGGAGGCACCAGCTTTACAAGGTCAACAGGGTGAGATGTCCCACTCCCTCTTGGCTGTGGCTCTGAGGGTGATCAGAGTGACCCATCTGGGGATCATTTGTCCTGGGTGTGGCCCAGAGCTCCAGAGACCAAGCCTTTCCTTCCAGAGGGCTCAGAATGGCCAAACAAGTGCCTGGCTTGGCAGCCTCCTGCCTGAACCTCTCCTGGCTGAGTGCTCTAAGAAGTCATGAAGGCCTCAGGCATCTCTTCAGAAAACTAGTAAGCTGGCTGGCCCTGCCCCTGTGGCTGGGCACACTCAGCACAGCCTTGCTCTCTGCCCAAGGCTTCTCCATGGACCCTGGGTCAGGAGGACAAAGGCTGAGAAGTGGAGGAGAAGGCCATAGGCCCTGTGCATGGCCTTGTTCTGCTGGAGCAGCTAAATGCTAGGCACCAGAGAACGGGCGTCAGTCTGTGGGTCTCAGTGGGCTCAGCAGCCCTGTGGCACAGACCCTGTTGTGGAGTCTGGCAGCAACGATTCCAGAGTCCCAGGGCTGGGAGAGTGAGGCTCAGCTGGGGTGAGGCTAGCTGGCCTCTTGCTGTCCTGTCCAAGGTTTTCCAGTCTGTCAAGCGGAAGCCCTCCTCTTCACAGACCACGAGGTTGAGGGGACCCTGTCTTGCAGCCTGGCAAGAATCTGCATTCCTGAAAAAGAGAGCCTGCTGGAGTGGTCAGAGTCCAGGCTGGAGCCAGAGTGTCTGGACAGATCCTGGACATTTGGAGGGCAAAAGCAGCTACACCAGGCTGCCAGAGGTCATGAGCAGCCTCAAGGATGGATAGATGAGCCAGGAGCTGATGAGGTAACAGTGATCAAGAAGTAATGGGGAAAACTGTCTTGGTGAGAGGATGCGGCTTTTGGAGAAACGGCTTGGCCCCTCTGCCCTGCTTGCAGGTGGCAGGTCATAGATCCCACATAGAAGTTCCAAAACTAGAACGTTCAGCTGACCCAGAGCCCACTGCTGCTGACCTGGCCATGCTGGAAGTGCTGGCCCCTCCCTAGTAGCCCAAAAATCAACACTCTGGGTGCAGACACAGGCACGAGTGGACATGGGCCCGGCCTCCAGGTGTGTCTCTGCCCCAAACGGGGAGGCCTCTTGTCCTTTGGGCTGGGCTGGGAGACCAGAGTCTCCTTGCCATGGTGCCCCTTGCCAGCGAGGCCTTCTCTGCACCCAGGCCCTCGCTCAGCCCCTGGGAGCTGTGGATGCTTTAGTGACTTTTCTGGCTCACAGAACATCAAGGCCTGGAGTCCGGACTCAGGCCGAGGATCACCTAGGTCCCCCATTGGCTTTGGGCCCTGGGAGGCCCCTGGGTGCTCTGTTTGGGGTGTCTGTTGCCTGTGCAGGGGGCTCTCATGGGTGGAGGGCATGGAAGGGTTAACGGTGCCCCTGCCCCCACCTTTGCTGTGGAGTTATTACTCCAGTGCTGGATTAGCAGCCTGAGCGCTGGGCACATGCGCGGCCCAGCTGTCCCCACCCTGGCCTTCACACCTGCTAGGGTTTATTATTCCCGCTTAGACAAGACAGGGCTCATTTTTCAATCCTTAAAAGTTTCTAAAGAAGTAAAGAGCCTTGTCAGCCCCTTCTCGTGTTCTCCTGTGCTCCCACCCAGAGGAGCTTCAGGCAGCCAGGTCCTGGCAGCGGCCATGCCCAGGACAAGCTTGGGCAGCAGGTCCCACTTGCCGGGACTCTATCTCATCATCCCTTCCAGCTGCCCCTGTGCCTGCTGCCCCCCACTGCCTTGTTGCCCAGAGAGCTCTTCTTTCTGGGGAGCCTGGCCTCAGGCCACCCCAGACGAACCCAGTCCTCCTGTGGACTGGGCTGGCCAAGATGGCCCATGAGGTGGGCCTGGCTGGTGATGGGAGTCCCTGATCCCCTTTCCTGGTGGTGGGAGAGGCCAGGTTGAGAGGCCTTCTGGCCAAGGGCCCACACGGGATGCAGTGCAGACCAGAGGGTATTTTGTGTGTGGAGCCCAGGAGCGAGGCCCTCGGGAACTGGGCAGGACCAGGCCAGTGCCCATGGCTATCATGTTGCCATCATGCTGGTCTCTGGTCTGTTCTAGAGTAGATTCCAAAGCAGCTGCCCTGAGGGCCCTGCTGGGCTGGGCCTTGGGTAGGACACAGGGAGGAGGGAGGCACCCTGAGAGACCCCAGCAGACGTGGCATGTCCAGGCTCTGTGGTGGGCTGAAGTGGCTCTGCTGTTTGTGGGTTCCTTGTGGGAGATCAGTAGCCCATCCTGTCCAAAGGGGAGCTCAGAGGCCCTGGGTGCTGGCTGGGTGGGCATGGGTGGTATCCACTTATCTGAACAAGGAGCCTGAGGCTGCTCCTCTATGCCAGGCTGGCACCCCACGGCCCAGCTGAACCTCCACCTTGGGTCCTGTGCTCCTGGCCATGTGTCGCAGGCTGCTGAGCCAGGCCTGGCCCATCTGTTGTGGTTTCTTCCTGAGTCCTGTCCTCCTCCAGACCCACTGCCCTGGAGGGCCCTGTGTTTACTGGGTTCTTGTCCCAGTGTCTTGGGGCTGGAGGTGCCACCGTGCGAGGCCATTCCCCTAACTTGCCTCCTTGCGCAGACCAGGGAGGGGCCAGCTGGTCATCCATGTGGCCAGCCCCGGGCAGTGGAGGAGCCCAGGATACTGGTGCCGCTGCTGTGGGCAGCCTTACAAGGGGACGGACGGGAGGCCCCGACTGGATGCAGCTCCGTGACTGGTAGGCTGTGTGGGCTCCCAGGCATGAACTATCTTTTCAAGTAAAAAAAAAAAAAATTAATTGACTCCATCTGTGTTGGCCTAATGACTGATTAAATGACTAATCACGGAAGTCTTAATTAAACCCATTTTTCTCTCAGCCGAGGAGGGGGTGGGGCACCACGCAGGCTGGTCCTTGCCGAGGCTCCGATGAGCAATTACAACAAGGTCATCGCTGCAAACATCCTGCATACGTCCCCAGCTGATCAGACCACATCTTGGGCTGAGGGGTTGCAGGCTGCACAAATCGCACAGTTAGGGTTTAGAACTTCTGGGGAAAGTGAGAACAGAGCTCACCCCGTCTATGGAATTCTCACGTGTGGCTGGACAAGTGCGTGGCCACATTTATCAAACCGAGCTCTTCGTTTGCAGCTGACATAATTTCACAATGTTCAGGAGCGGACAGAGCTCTTTGTCATGTTGTGGAATTCTGTAATGTGCCTGGAATGTCTCCGCAGGAATGCAGGAGAGGCCCTCTCAGAAACAAGGCCCCTCCCAGGGGCAGGGTCCCCAACATGCTTTTCTGGTGGATGTCACATAAACACCCAGATGGCTTAGGGAGAGTATTGGGGAGGTGGATAGAGCTTGAGAGGCCCTGGGAAAAGTTCTGAGGTGGACACTCCTCAGCAGCAGCTGACCACATCTGAATGTGGGGAGGAGTCCTGAGGGGGAGGGGCTGTCGCGGCCACAAGGATCCAGGGGGCTAGGCCAGGTGAGGGTTCCGTGTGGATGCTGAGATGCATCTCTTTAACCTGAGAGGGGCTTCATCACCCCAGCTGGGGCCACAATTAAAAACATCTCTCTAGGGTTTCTGTATCCAGAAATCACAGGTCCAGCCACAGAGACATGAAGAAGGCTTGTGGCCTCCAGACTGAGGAGCCCACAGCTCTGAAAATCTTGGAATTTGGAGGCACTGGCACCAGCGAGATGTGCAGGAGGGACACAGGTGCCGGCCCCACGTGTGCACTCACAGCAGGTCATTATTTCACGCCCGCAGATTGAGGCTGCTGCTACAGCTCCCTGGGATTAAAATAATCCCAGTCCGTGGATGTTTAATTTCGAGGGCTATGAAACCTGTTCTCCAGGCTGGGAGGATGAGTGTGGGGGGGTGGCGGTGGCCACTTCTTCCTGCAGGTGGGAGAAGAGTCCGCACGATCTGGGTGTGGAGCAGCCACAGCTGCCCTGACCAGCACTGTCCGTGGGGCAGCTCGGTTGGGAGGGCAGGGACCTTGCTGGGTCTCAGAGGCTCTTTGTCCATCGCCTCAAGTTACTGTGCCAGGCAAGCTCTAGGCTGAATTCACAAACCATGACTCAGAACAGCACAGAGGGTGGCACCTTCCGCTAGAAACGCTCATCCCCAGCGCAGCCTTGGGAGTGGATCAAAGGCTTGTCAGCCTGCCAGGCTTGCCTCAGCCCCGGTTCTCACTTGTCCCACGCTCACTGGCGTCACAGATGAGCAATCTAATTGCAGGGAGCGTCGCGGGCGGCACAGCCTGGGTGGGGGCTGCAGGCCCTTCTGCCACAGCCGTTCAGCCCCTTCCCTTCCCAGGCTCACCACGTGTCTGCGCTGTGGCCCGCTCCCTGGCACGGTTGTTTCAACACCTGCCCTGGAGCGGGCAGCGTGAGGGCAGTGTCTCCTGCACCCTGGCCTTGGCTCCTACTTGCTAGAGAGGGCAGAGGCTGAAGAGGCCTCTGACACCTGGCGCTGGGAGCACCCCTGCTGCCCCACCTGATGCTCGCCTCTGCCCACCTTGCCTCTGCTCTTGGCCACCCGGCCCATGGCCTGTCTCAGGGCTCCTGTGCCTCAGGTCTGTGCCCCACATCACTGCATGTTCTTCTTCCATTGGTCCTGAGCCTCAGTGCACCATAAAGGACATGAGGCAGTGCTCCTGGCAGGGAAGCGGGCATCAGGCACTCCCTCCAAGGCCTGAGGGGCTAGTGGATGGAGGCCATGGGGCCAGTGGCATCAGTCCTGCCTGAGTCGTCCTCAGCCAGGAAGGGCCCCAAACTTGGAAAGAGCATGGCCAGGGCGTCTCTGCATCTCTCAGAGTGCACTGGGCAGCTCTCTCCGCTTTAGGGGAACCAGTGCTGAACCCCAAGTCCCCATGCCTCAGTTTCCTTATCTGTAAAGTGGGCTTGTTATGGTCCCTGAAAAGGGTTGTGCCCACATCATCTGCCTGTGAGCCCTTCCCACCCTGTAGTTCTCACCTGCCAGCCAGGCTCCACTCGGGATTCTGGGGGATGGGATGCTCAGTGACTGGGCTGTAGGAAGCAGGACACTGCTCTGCCAGACTTGGGTCGTGTGGGTGTCTCGAAGGGTGACTGTTAGCCAAGGGCAACACAGGTGGGGGCCACACCCTATCCCGAAGCTTGGACCCTTGCATGGCCCCCCAGCTCCTCTGGCTCCTTCCACCTCAAGTGAATGGGGTCGGCCTCTCCCACCTGTTGCTTCCTGCTGGCTCCTGTCCAGAGAGCGTTGTCCCTCCAGGGCACAGGCCGCCTCTGGACCTGCTGCCTGCCTTCTAGAAGAATCAGGCAGGGGAGGGGAGAGGGCAAAGGCTCAAAAGGGGGCCACCCTGGACCATGCTCCAGCACTAGGCAGACATGTCATGGGTGCCAGGGCAGTTAGGTGGGCAGCATGCCCAAGCTGTGATGCTTACCTGGTGGAGGCTGTCCAGGGACAGAAATGGGCGGAACTTGGGTGGTGGAGGCCCCAGGAAGATGTCCAGAAATTTGGCACAGCCTTGCTTCACGCGCTGAAGGGCTCCAGGATAGTGGGGCTCACATCCCCCAGCTGAAGAGAAAGGAAGGGGCCTGGCAGTGGCTGAAGCAAAGGCAGGAAGAGCCTTTCACATGGCTGAGGCCTCCTGGGCACAGAGGACGTGTGGCCCCAGGTCTCCTCCTGTCTGGGTTGGTTGGGGGTGGGGCTGGCTGAGGATGGCCAAGTGTACAGGGGCACATACTTAGGGGTCCCAGTCCCCCAACGCCCTGGGACTTGGAGGGTCTCCCCCGGGCTGGGTAGGTGCTCTGGGAGGCCCTGCAGTCCTGGCGCCTGAGGACAGCAAGGGCTGTGCTGAGCTGGTGCCTACGCCATGCTCCTGAGGCCCCAGCCCACCCTGCTGCCTCCCTTCCTCCTCTCAGGGCTCCGTGCTAGGTGGAGGTCAGGGGCTTCCCTCCACAGATGGAGCTGCAGCCCTCAGTGCACACTTTCACCTCTTTGGGGACCCTGGAAGGTGGTCCCCTCAAGGCTAGGCTGGTACAGGACCTCCCCCCCCCAGCATACACGTGCCTCAGAGCCCACTGTCCCCAGGTGGACTGGGGCTCTCCTGCCTACCTGCTGCTGAGGAGCCCACCACCTGGTACACATGTAGGGAGGAGGCATGGGCAAGAGCTGAGGGGACGTTGCCAGGTCCAGAGGGGGCCTCTAAAGGGGAGGCCTGGGTCAGGGCGGGGGTCTCCACAAGGCAGCAGCTCCATCAGAAACACAAGAGAACCAGTGAGGGGCCGACAGGGCCCATATCTGTGTGGGGTTAGTTCCATTTTCAATAGCAGGAGACAGCGGCTCCAGTGGACAATTCCCGACAGGGCCTTATGCTGGGCCCCCAGCGGGCACCTCGGGGGGCTGAGAGTGTGGGGGTATTTTTCATCCGTGCCCTGGATGGGCCCTGGAGTGGGAGGTCCATTAATGTCCCTTCCTGAAGCCCAACAGAGGTACTGGGAGAGCTGGGCCCCAGAAGTATTTCCACATTACAAGTGGGAGAGTTATTTCTCTCAGAGGTGTCTTAACTTCATCATTACAGCGCATTATAAAAAGAGAAGTCTTTCCTTTTGCAAGGACATCCTTTGACTAATATCCTTCTCCCCATTAGCTTTTGCTGTCCCCGCACTATTCACGTCCGGGGCAATGACTGGGAACAGCACTGCTGATGGCACAGTTTCCATTTTTAATGCCCCGTTTCCATGGCCGCCAGCCGAGCCTCCTTTGGCCACTTCTTTCATCATCACCTCCTGGACAGTAAAGACACCAGCTCCACAGCCTGATAACCACGAAGCCCACACCCTCTGCAAGGTGACACTCTGGAGTGAACCTTAGGCCGCGAGTACTAAGGACACATGTTTGTGCAGTAGCCACTGTGGCTTCAGAGCTTGACCCCTCACCTGCAATTTCCAGGAGCAAGGTGGGACCAGAAAATGTATTTAAATGCCCAGAAAACATTTCAGGTGTGCAGACACTTGTCCAGTGCCAGCCTCCCTCAGCCTGGAGGTTCTGATCTAGCTGTCTGAAGTGGCCCCTATGTGGCAGCAAGCACCTGCAGGCAGCTTCTCTAAAAACCTCCCAGCTTCCTGAGGTGAAGGCTCTGTCCTGGCTGCCTTGGCTGATGAGAACCCAAGGGCTGTGCAGGATAAGTGAGAGGCATGGTGCTGGCTACCATGCTCCATCTGGGCAGCACAAACGTCATGGAGATCAACGGGCCGCATACAGAGGGGAAAAGCCATATGACACCAAGGGTTTGGGAGAGTCTTTCAGCCTCATGGGTTCCCGTATCGGACCACCTGGATGTCTAGGCAGGGGTTCCCCCTGTGCTGTCCCCTGCCGGAGGGTAAGAGAGAATGAGGTTCTCTGAATTGGCCAACACCTATTTTCTTTCAGATAAATCAACCAAGAAATGGCTTAAAGTTTAAGTTTGATTTAAGTCTTAAGCCAAAAGAGGAACTGTGTGACTCCAAACCTGCCACTGCCCTTCCTGTGACCACACCCCATCCCTAGGTGCTCCAGCCAGAATTGGCGGTCAACCTCCAGCCCCCTGTACTGTTTCCTTTACCCATAATCTCTGCAGCAGCTGCAGGGATGACGTTAGTTCTGCCGTCAAGATACATTTGTACCCAAATCTACTGACACTGTCCCCTGCCCTGTCTTACCCTCCCTGGGCCCCAGTGTTTCCCACGTGGCCCTTAGCTGCACTCTGGCTCTGGGTCCTCCAGGTTACCCCTGTCTGTTCTCCACAGGACAGTGATGGGATGATGGGACCTTCACATGGAAGCAAGGAGGTTCCCTCCCCAGATGAGACCCCCAGTGCGACTGCCCAGGCCCCTGCTCGTCTGCTGGACCTGAAATACCACAGGAACTCAAAATTCCTGAAAGAAATTGAGGACTGGGCGGCACCTGTGGCTCAAAGGAGTAGGGTGCTGGCCCCATATCCCATATGCTGGAGGTGACGGGTTCAAACCCAGCCCTGGCAAAAAAAAAAAAAAAAAAAAAAAAAAAAAAAAAAAATGAGGAAAAATTGAAAATTTTAGATATTGTGGAC